>OX103726.1:41240606-41320606 GCA_944470365.2 Schistosoma intercalatum
CCTTTTTCAAGATAATAATATTTAATCCTTGAGTTTATTTTATTGTTTCCATTTTGCTACTTTTACCCATTTCAACAATCTATGAGTAGTACTGAGGTTTAATAATGAAATCCAAGAATATGTAACAAATATTTCTGTATTAACAAGGTTATTCATAACTATAAGTATGGGGTTGTGGAGATAAGTAAGTTTTTGATTTTAAACCACCATTGTAAACCTCAAAACACTCGATGGCCGGTTCGTCTTATTATAGGACTCCTCAGCAGTGCATATTCACAATCCCGCATCACGAGATTCGAACTCAGGACCTTCGATTTCGCGCGCTAACGCTTAACCTCAATCAATTCACCAAATTGTGCAATCCTCTTCCATTGTACTTAGGTAGATACCTGTGATTTCCATAAACGCAACATGTTTCATTTCACTGAATAAAACTAAGTATAAATATTTTTGTAAGCAATGATGGATAGTGGCTAGCAGTGGAATCCAGGACGCGCGTTTCGTTCTATTTGGGACTCGTCAGCTGGATGTACAATGTATCTTATCAAATAAAACATAGCTTCTCTGTCACAGATTACAAAAAGTACCTTCAAAGTATTATGCCATTTAATTTGAAAATCATTCAATATAACTAAGTAATAAAGTTGCTGATCATCTTGCTATAATCACTTTTTGTCATTTTATAATTTATCAGAATGAGTTTTGTAAAGATTTTAGGAAATTTCACAGGTTGAAATCATGAGTCAATTGAAGCTAGACCACCATGGAAAACCTGGAAGCACTGCTGAGGAGTCCCATAATAGGACTAAACGGCCGTCCAGTGCTTCCAGGTTTTCCATGGTGGTCTAGCTTCAATTGACTCATGATTTCAACCTGTGAAATTTTATAATTTGTTTACTAAACTATTTGGCATTATATTCACTTGATATTGTTTACTTGAATCTTCTCATTGATGTTTAGGATTGTAATTGATTAGTGTCTTAATGACATATGTGCATACGGTGTATATTGCCTAGATATAGCCCCAATTTATGTTTGAATAACAATACTATCATATGTATTACATCATATTTTACTTGTACAATTTTAGCTAAATCCACTTACACATAGAAATAATTACAAATCACTCATTAAGGTAAATAATGACATATTATAAATACAAGAGAAAGAAGATATTCTTGTTTTTAACCGTTTTTCTTCTTCTTCTTCTTTTTCTTCAGTTTCTAACTACGTCATGGGGTAGCAAACTAAGTGTTATTCATCTAAACATCTGTCAGTAGAGGTAGCTTGTTATAATAAACTTTTATAAATTAAACTGAACAGCATACAGTGATAGGTATATCAAGATACCAGCTGTTTTAATAAATTTTCTTATTTTAATTGAAGAAAAACGCTGTTCAATAAGAATACTATACAGTAGTTTTTTAATCATCATTTGGGTGAGACTATGATTTATAGATGGCCCCTAAATGCGTTGGTACAGCTGTAAGAGGAGAGAGTCAGCTAGCCCTCTCCAAATGCTCTCACATGACCACGCGTATACAAACACTGACAGGGAAGTTTTACTCACTGCCTTCTCGCGGCATTACTGTTGTTTACGAAATTGAGAGGACGAAAAGCGATGGTGGAGAAAATTTGTAGATTAGGTGGATGATTCTGATGGAGTTTTGTTCTCTGAGCTAGATGGTAGATAGAAGTCCCTTATCGAAAGCTTGTGCTAATAATGTCGTTCAGAAGAACGATGAAAACTCAACGACCAAACCATCCAACTCAGAGAAAAAACTTCATCAAAAGGACAAAAAACGAATGTCCGGCGCTTTAACCGCGTTGATGGGTACCGAAGGTTCACCTAGGGGACTTACAAAAACCCTGATTCCAAACCAACGGTGGACATGGGCTCTAGTATCCTGAGGGAACAAATGGCGTATGAAAAAGTTATTGATCACAGGCTACCATGACACCGCATCTGCTTACGTTGCTCCACTGCCTTATGGATTAGACCTTCATGTCAAAGGCTTGGGAGGTGGACCCCTCAAGAAAACTGCCTGTTTCGATCTGGGCACCCGGACAGTATCCCAGCTACCACTCAAATCAAATGATTTATGTGACATATCTATTTGGTGCCTCCTTGTGCCAATGTTTGTATGTTTTGAGTAAATGAGCGACACTAAAGTGACCTTGAGAATGTTGTCGTAATGTGGCTGTAAACCAGTTAGGGTTAGGAACTAACATCAGCTAAAATGCCAAAATGTTATTTAGCCAAATGGATGGATGAATTTCTCACCGAAATCCAAAACCTAATATTTTATATCTGATTAGTTTGTTCATAAATTATAGTCTCTTTACCATTTGTTATACTTTTAGATCACTTTGGGTAATAAAGTATACTTTTAAGAAATCATTTCAATAAAATCATAGTTAGTTTAAATTGATGGTATTATTCAATTGCTCTTTATGTAACTACTGATCGCTATGAATTGATCATTAACACTTATAACTAGTAAATAACTTTAATCAAATGGACATGAAGCATTTCCACTTCAATATTGAACTTTTTATAAGATATTCCTCATGGCTCCCAAATGCACTGGTACGGCCGAGAATGGGGAGAGTCCGCTCTCCCTCTCGAAATGCTCTCACATGGCCACTTGTATACAGCCCCTGTCAGGGAAGTCCTACTCACTGCCTTCTCGTGGCTGGGGTGTTGTTTACGAAAATGAGAAGACGAAAAGCGAATGTCCAGCGCTTTAACCGGCTTCCAAACCAATGGTGCACATGGGCTCCAGTATCCTGAGGGAACAAATGGTGTATGAACCAACTGTTGGTCACCGGCTTCCATGGAACAGCATCTCCTTACGATGCTCCACTGCCTTGTGGATCAGACCTTCAAGTCGAAGGCTCGGGGAGCGGCTGTCTAAGAAAATCACCTGCTTCGGTTTGGGCACGCGGGCAGTATCACAGCCCTCACACGAATCAAATGAGATTCGTGTGGCGCATATATATTTGGTGCCTCCTTGTAACAATATCTATGTGTTAAAATAATAATAATAATTAATAACATTTATAAGGGTTACTTGAACCGTAAAGTTTAATTGTATAAGTTGGTATATAACCTACATAATCTAGAACTGAAAACAATTTACATTTCAATTAAACTGTAATTATGCTAATAAGTAAAAAAGATGGATGATGGCTAGTAGTGGAATATAAGATGCGTGTTTCGTCCTATTTAGGACTCATCAGCTTGTTGTACTTACATCAAATATTTAAGTCAAGAGATTTCAAATCAATATGAACCAAGAGTTATGTGAAAATGTCATTCAATAATTTGTTATTGTTAAACAAATTGTACAGATCTTATATTCATATAAATTTTAATCTAAGTAACTATTTCCGTTACATAAAAGATGTTTTGTGCAAAAACGGATATGGATTGATCAATCGCTCAAAGAAAAATCAATTATTTTAGCTTTAATTTAATAGTTGAATTCATGAGTCGATGTAAACTAGGCTACCATTAAAAACCTGAAAGCACTCGATGACCATTTAGTTCCCGTGTACGACTCCTCAGCAGTGCGCATTCACGATTCATCCCAAAGGGATTCGAACCCAAGGCCAATTAGTCTCGCGCGCGAATACGCAACCTCGAGATCACTGAGCTAGTAGGTCTTGGGTTTGAATCCCGCGAGGCGGGATAGCGGGTGAGCATTGCTGAGGAGTCGCACACTGGAACTAAATGGCCATCGAGTGCTTTCAGATTTTCAATTGTGGTCTGGTTTACATCGACTCACGAATTCAACTATTAAATTATTAAAATCTTCACAAAAAGCTTTTCTTATAATATCCTAACTTTACCAAGATAATATCTTGATCTGAAAAATATCAGAAAATTCTATGTAGTACAAACTATAAATATCACTTCATTGTATATCATAGCAAACAACTGGAGTACAATAATTGTGAACTTCAAAGTTTAATTTATTAAACTAAAATGAATGTAGACCATGTCTTGGTTCAGTTTTAACCCATTCATATTTGAATAAGCATTGATTGTTTAACTATGGACTCTATCATGATGTGGTGTTGTTTATTGCTTATTGTGACAGTTCTGTTCGCTCATACTGACAAGAATAATTGATTCTTAAGTTTTTACTGTGCAAAAATATCTCTATTCGATAGCTGCGAGCTCAAGAACAGAACACATATATCTAAGACGAAACTGTATAGTCGATTTTACTGAGGTGTATTTTAATACTGTATTTATTGCAAACAATCAATATCTTTAGCGGAAAAGCTTATTTATAATAAAGAGAGAGGTTATAGATAATGCTGACGTTGCTTCAGATCACCACCTAGTTGTAGCCAATTTGAAACTGAAGCTCAAAAGGAACTGGACAAGTGGACAAACAGCACTACAAAGATTCAATACAGCCTTCCTTCGAGATACTGACAAACTCAATGAATTCAAGATAGATCTCAACAACAGGTTCCAAGCCTTACAAGATCTACTGAAAGAAGAAGAAACTACTATGGAGGACAACTGGAAAGGCATCAAGGAAGCATTAACTTCAACGTGTCAAGAGGTTCTCGGTCTAAAGAAATACCATCATAAGGAATGGATCTCTACAGAAACAGTGGACAAGATCAAAGAAAGGAAGAACAAGAAGGCAGCAATAAACAACAGCCGAACACGAGCAGAGAAAGTCCAAGCACAAGCTGAATACATAGAAGCAAACAAACAAGTGAAGAGGAGCATTAGAGCCGACAAGAAGAAATACGTGGAAGAACTAGCAACGACGGCAGAAAAAGCTGCTAGAGAAGGAAATATGAAACAGCTTCACAATACAACGAAGAAACTATCAGGGAAATACAGTAAACCAGAGAGGCCGGTCAAAGACAAAGAAGGCAAGCCAATCACTGAAATTCAACAACAGCGAAACAGATGGGTAGAATAGTTCGAGGAACTCCTGAATAGGCCGGCTCCAATGAATCCACCGAACATCGAAGCAGCACACACAGATCTTCCTATAGATGTCAACCCACCAACGACGGAAGAAATTAGAATGGCCGTCAGACAAATCAAGAACGGGAAAGCAGCAGGACCCGACAACATACCAGCTGAAACACTGAAGTCAGATATCGAAGTAACTACAAACATGCTTCACTCTTTATTAAAAAAGATTTGGGGGGGGGAAACAAGTGCCGACGGACTGGAAAGAAGGACACCTCGTCAAGATTCCAAAGAAAGGAGATCTGAGCAAATGTGAAAACTACAGAGGCATTACACTACTGTCAATACCAGGGAAAGTCTTCAGCAGAGTGTTGCTGAACTGGATGAAGGACGCAGTAGACGCCCAACTTCGAGATCAACAAGCTGGATTCCGTAAGGATCGGTCGTGCACAGACCAAATTGCAACACTACGGATCATCGTCGAACAATCCATTGAGTGGAACTCATCACTATACATCAACTTCATTGATTATGAAAAGACATTCGACAGTGTAGATAGGAGGACATTATAGAAACTTCTTCGACACTACGGAATTCCTGAGAAGATTGTCAATATAATCCGGAACTCATACGACGGACTACAGTGCAAAGTAGTGCATGGAGGACAGCTGACAGATGCATTCCAAGTAAGGACCGGAGTCAGACAAGGCTGTTTACTCTCTCCCTTCCTTTTTCTCCTGGTGGTCGACTGGATTATGAAGACCTCGACATCTGAAGGAAAACACGTAATACAGTGGACAGATCAGAATCAATTAGGCGATCTGGACTTCGCAGATGACTTAGCCCTCCTATCACGTACACACGAACAGATGCAGATGAAGACAGCCAGTGTAGCAGCAGTCTCTGCATCAGTAGGCCTCAGCATACACAAAGGGAAAACCAAGGTCCTCAAATTCAAAGCGGAGAACAGCAATCCAATCACTCTTGATGGCGAAACTCTGGAAGACATAGAATCCTTCACATACCTAGGAAGCATCATCGATGAACAAGGAGGTTCAGATGCAGACGTAAAGGCGAGGATTGGCAAAGCAAGGGTCGCATTCCTACAAATGAAGAACATACGGAACTCAAAATAACTTTCAACCAATACAAAAGTGAGAATCTTCAATACGAACGTCAAGGCAGTTCTACTGTATGGAGCTGAAATTTGGAGAACTACGACAACCACAATCAAGAAAGTACAAGTATTTATAAATAGCTGTCTACGCAAGATACTCAACATCCGTTGGCCGGATACCACCAGCAACAGCCTTCTGTGAGAGAGAACAAACCAACTTCCAGCTGAAGAGAAAATTAGGAAAAGACGATGGAAATGGATAGGACATACATTACGCAAATCGTCAAACTGCATCACGAGACAAGCCCTAACATGGAATCCTGAAGGGAAGCGAAAAAGAGGAAGGCCAAAGAACACATTGCGTCGGATAATAGAAGCAAATATGAAAACGATGAATTACAACTGGAAAGAGCTAGAAAGGATTGCCCAGGACAGGGTTGGATGGAGAATGCTGGTGAGCGGCCTATGCTCCTTCACGAGGAGTAACAGGCGTAAGTAAGTAAGTTATAGATAATGGCAATAAGTACATCATACTATGCCTTACCTAACAGACAATTTAGAACGTATGCTGGTAATATATATCCTTACAAAATGTTTATGGATGATAGAAGTTGCACAGTTGTCTCATGGACTCTGGAATCATTTCTCCAATCCGTTAAAACCTTAACTTCTAATCCAGTTCCTTTTCAGATCCCTTGAGAAACCTTATCCTTCCAATATATATAAACAAACATGAATTGATAACCACCCAATACACCTTCAAATATACTCAAGCTCATTTTTATTTAAATTTATGCTAATTAAGTATAATCTTTTTAATTTTGTCTATCAAATATACAATAGAAGTGAATAAATATAAATCAGGATTGTGGATATGCACTACTGAGTAGTCACCTACTAGGATGAAACAACCATCCAGTGCTTCCATATTTTTTTCCATGGTTGTCTAACTTCAATTGACTCATGAATTCAACAATTAACCATTACTATCATATCCGAACAAGCAAACCCTTCTTTGATGGAAGTTGTCAAATTTCTTTTTGTAACTAAAATTAAATCTTTTTGGTTGAGATCATGAATTAATTGATGTTAAACCACCGTTGGGAACCTGGAAGCACTGGACGGCCGTTTCGTCCTAGTATGGGACACCTCAGCAGTGCGCATCCATGATGTTAGACACTAACACCATTGGATGCCGGCTCAGCAGTCTAATGGTTAAGTGCTCAGGCGCGAAGCTAGTAGGTCCTGGGTTCGAATCCCGCGGGGTGTGGGATCGTGGATGCGCACTGCTGAGGAGTCCCATACTAGGACGAAACGGCCGTCCAGTGCTTCCAGGTTTCCAACGGTAGTCTTACATCAATTAATTCATGATCTCAACCAAAGACTTAACAATCTCCACAACCCCCATACTGATAAAATTAAATCATTGTCAAATGAGTCATTAGTCTTATCAATATCAAAATCATGATTAGCTTGAGGATAAATTAAGACAAGTATTTTGTTTGCCCATTAGTACTATATATAATGAATCATTTGAGGAAGATTATGATAGTACTAAAGAACATCATGTTATATCCAATTGATGTATTAGTAATCTTTTCATATGATAAAGTAACAAATAGTTATAGTCAATAGAATTTGAACATATTGACATTTCCCATGGGCTTTAATGCAGAATCATTTTCTTCTCAATCAATCTGTCTACATAATTGTTGTTCATACTGAAACTGAATAGTCAGTAGAATGTTAAAGTAGTCATGTATGTATTCTCTTATACTGGATTAATTACTGTCACTCTGGTAATAAGGTTTACTCTTCTAATTTATATTGAAGTTTGAAAATGTGTGTGTGTGTGTGTGTGTGCATATGGAGGCACATACCTGAAATGAAGTTTATATGAGTAAATGAAAAGCATATTTAAATGGGTTTAGAAGAAGAATTAAACTTATGCAATGTGTTATCTAGTTTTACCTACCTTTAAGTTAAGTTAACATTTGACAAGATATAATACAATGACTAATTCTTATCATAAGTAACATTTATGAGAAAACTAAATGTTTATAAAATTAAATTAAAACATAAATGATTAGAACAGGATAACTATATTAGATTTATGATTGAAATTATGAATACCATTGAAAACCTGAAAGCATTCGATGGTTATTTCGTCTTAGTATGGAACTCTTCGGCAATACTGCGACAGTCAAGTTAATCCATATCAGATAAAGACAAACATCTACCTCAGACAATGAATGAATTGTTGCTCAGCTATTCATGGATTAATGGAAGTTAGACACCAACACCGTTGGATGCCTCCTCATTTGTCTAGAGGCTAAGCATTCGGGCCTGAGACCGAAGATTATGAGTTCGGATCCTATATGCGGAGTCGTGGATGCGCACTGCTGAGGAGTCCCACAATAGAACAAAACGGCCGTCCAGTGCTTCCAGGTTTTCCATGGTGGTCTAGCTCAGATCGACTCATGAATTCAACTATTAAAATTACTACAATCTCCGCAAACCCCATTCTGATATAAAAATATCAATTGAAATTAATATGGATTAATCATTCTGAGATATATCTGGAGGATATGTCCACTTGATAGACGGTTGGAAATCTTAAACCTAGATTTAATTCTCTGGGCATTTTGCGACTTCATCGATAGAATTCTCAGTCACCCTTCCGTTTTTTCTTTCTTTAATTTGAGATAGATTCGACTTTTTTTTCAGTTTTGTGTTTTTTCCCCCTATGAGTTTGCTTGCAGTTCCGTTGTTGTTAAATATTAACTTATTTAGATTTTTCTTTTCAATTATCTCATTAGATTGTGATATACTTTGTCTAGCTAAAGAAGATTTATTGTCTATTTGTGGATCATTAGAAGGTTTACAAAGTCTTTTAACATCTCAGTTCATGCAATACGACAATTAGTTAGTCAGTTATATGCTAAATTGAATCTGGTAAATAAATGCATCAGTTCAGCTTGTCACATATTAGTAAAACAAAGAGATGAAATCGTCAAGATAAATAGGATAGTAGTTGAAATAGTAACAGTAATAGTAATGGTAGAAATGCTCAGGTTTTTAATACAGGAAGATCTGAGAAGGAAGAATGAATTCTAAAAATGTGAATTCACTTGCACTATTGCGATCGATTCTGAGCTGTGTCACTTAAAATCTCAAAACGTTAATTTCAATGAACGTGAGGATCTAATCAAGTATTCCAATTCCTAGAGGATTGTCGTTGCACCCAAGATTATAGATGAGCGTCAATAACATTTTAATACATGTTTCTCAATTATGTGATCTATAATAATCAGCCAGCTGATCACAGTTGTAGACCCTTTTGCAATACCTTCAGTTTGATTGATAAGTGTTATATTTAAACCACTGGTTCAGCAATATCTATTCCCACTGCTATCAGTGATTACCTAACTCCATATGAATCTCTTCTAGGATTACTTCCCGTTTCAAGTCCGGATAAAGGAAGAGGGTTTTGCAGTGGATTAACAACCTCATACTTTAGAAAATAACCTCATTCAATAAACACTAACTGTGAAAAATCATCACTGAATGCCTGTCTCACTAATGAAATTATTAATCTTCATCAATTATAAATTTCCATCAGAACTTCAAGAGTCCATCTCGAGTTTAATCGTCAATTAACAAAAATAACCCTTATCAAGCAAAACATTAATTTCAATCATGAAGACAATTCATATACAGTTAAAAGTTTACATTTCTCAACATACCCTAAATCACAAATAGAATTTTAGTTGGTCTGCTTATTAAAGATAAGAAGAAAATAAAAAAGGGTAACTGAATAAATTATTTTCACACTCCAATTTCATACAGAATTAAAATCGAAATGTTTCTTTTCTTATTTTTATTTGAATAACTCGGTTTCTCTATTTCATAAAATTTAAATTCATTCCTTCTTCTTCTTCTTCTTCTTCTCCTCGTTTTTTAAGTCGGATGTTGTTGCCCCGGCATGTCGACCGAGCTATGAAGGTCAGCGCGTCACAGACTCGACATTTTGACGGAGAGCGTATCACAGACTGCAGAAATGAAGAATGTGGCATGGAGAGCATGAACCATCACAAGAACGACTGCTCCAAAGGGGTGACGAGTATGGTGCGTGTTACTTATATTGATATAAGTAGTATATGACGCGAGTCAGGAATGTAATTTCTGGCACCAGAAGATGGTGAAGATCAAAAAAGGAAGAGCTGGAATAGAAAGCAATAAGTATGGAAATGGAAGAACAACGAAGTTAGAGACAATTATTGAACATCTTGCAAATTAAATATTATAGTATGGTTTTTCTATAATATAATTCGATTGTCCCCACTGGTGTTCGTGTTCAATACACTACAACTACTACTACTACTACTACTACACCAGTGGTCATCGCGTGTAGGAGCAGGGTTCGGTTAGGATGAAGTAATATTTCGACACTATTTTAAAAAACTGAATATCACACTGTGCCATGCTACATTTTATGTAGTTAAAAATAACTATAAGAGAGCTCTAAACTTTTAATCCAAATTATCTGATTCCTTAGAATTGGTCAGTCTTTAATCATGGCATTTAGCAGTGATTGGTATTCCAATTCCAAGAGGATTGTCGTTGCATTCAAGATTTTCACACTCCACTCTCATACAGAA
Source organism: Schistosoma intercalatum (assembly GCA_944470365.2). Classification (NCBI taxonomy): domain Eukaryota; kingdom Metazoa; phylum Platyhelminthes; class Trematoda; order Strigeidida; family Schistosomatidae; genus Schistosoma; species Schistosoma intercalatum. Next base: position 41,251,336 of record OX103726.1, read on the forward strand.
TTAGAATCAAAATGTTCCTTTTCTTTGTCTTTCTTTTCTTGTTTTTATTTGAACAATTCGGTTTTTCTATTTCATAAAGTTTAGATTCGTTCCTTCTCCTTCTTCTTCTTCTTCTCATTTTCTAAGTCACGCAACTGATCAGCTAATCACCCTTCATCATCATTGGATTTAAGTTACTAAATTATATATGAGAATTAATTATTGATAATAACAGAGGAGGAAAACTGATTGAATAAACAAGTGTTTTTCTTTTCAACACTTTACCTTTACATTTCATATTAAATAGTAAGTTTTTTTTTAAAAATCACTATTGAAATTAATACTACTCAAGTATTTGTTAGTTGTCAGTAGTAAAAATTCAGTCCAGTTTTTGATTAAGATTATGAGTCGATTGATGTTAGACCATCATTGAATACCTGAAAGCACTCGATACCCGTTTCGTCCTATTATGTGACAACTCAGTATTGCGCATCCACGATCCTACTCTCAGGATTCGAACCCAGGGCCTTCGGCTTTGAACACTTAAAATCTAGACCACTGATCTGGTATCCAACACTGTTAATATGTAACTTCAACTAATCCAGTCTGGTTTATTGCATGATTCTCCTATACATGTTAAGTATCTGTCATAAGTGTCGATATCATTAAAGAAGTCTAGTCATTGGTGTAATTTATGCTTTCATTAAAAATTTATGTTCAATAAGCCAAATTCATTTCTAAACGGCATTCTATTCTCATTGTTTCAATTGTGTTAGGTCTCTTTTAGTTTTTGAATAATGATTAGTTATTCCCGTTCCATTAATTAATATTTAACGTATTAACAGGTTAGACTTGAATATCTTCATAGTGACGCCTCTGACGACGATCGAATCCCATAGGGAAAACTAGTTCTCTCCAAATCATAGATGTGCTTTGATGACAAGTACTAACTAATACAAACATTAGGTACATTTTATTTTGTTTATTACGTTCAACTATCTAATAAACTGTTTATCTGATGTTCCTAATGATATTAGTTATAAAATTTATATCAGTATAAACAGAACAACACTATGGAAGCTTGTTCGACACTAAGGCATACCTGAGAATATAGTCAATATCATACGGAATTCCTATGATGGATTAAACTGAAAAATCGTGCATGCAGAACAGCTGACGGACTCGTTCGAGGTAAAAGCCGGTGATCATGAAGACGTCAATATCTCAGGAGAAGCATGGGATACAGTGGACAGCTAGGATGCAACCGGACAATCTAGACTTCGCAGATGGCTATTCTATCCCACACGTAACAACAAATACAGGAAAAGATGACCAATGTAGTTGCAACCTCAATAACAGTAGGTCTTGACATACACAAAGAGAAAACTAAGATTCTCTGATACGACACAGCATGCACCAATCGATTCACAGTTGGCGGAGAAGATTTTGAGGATGTAAAAGCATTAACATATCGGGGCAGCATCATTGATAAGCATTGTGTATCTAATGCAGATGTGAAGACGTGGATCGACAAAGCAATGACAGCATATCTACAACTGAAGGACATGTGCAACTCAAAACAACTGCCTGTCAGCCAACACCGAGGTCAGAACTTTCAATACAAATGTAAAAACAGTTCTACTGTATGAGACGGAAACTTGGAGAATTACGAAAGATGTCATCCAGAATATACAAGTGTTTATTAACAGTTGTCTACGTAAAATACTTCGGATCCGTTGGCCGGACACTATCAGCAACAACCTGTTGTGGGAGAGAACAAACCAGGTTGTAGAGGACGAAAAGTCAAGAAGTGGATAGGCCATACACTGAGGATATCACCGAACTGCGTCACAATGAATGTTCTCATATGGGATCCTGAAGGCCAGAGGAGGAGTGGAAGAACAAATAACACAGTACGCTGAGAAGTGGAGACAGACATGAGAAGAATGAAAAAAGATTGGATAGAACTGGAAGGGAAGGCCGGGAACAGAGTGGGTTGGTGAACGCTGGTCGGCGGCCTATGCTCTATTCGGAGTAACAGGCGTAAGTAAATAAGTAACTAATAGAACCATAATAGAAATTAAGTTAAAAAGAAAGATCTTCCATTGAAGTTGTATTTATTTTTCTCTTCTAAATATTGAAAATGAGGAATTATTCCAGTAACATTCGGAAATTACTTTTTTTAAATTGAAAGTTAAATGAAAAATTACAGAAATTTGTATGGAAATGATATTCTGTATTTAAACTTTACTCATATGGATGGTCATAGTTTGTGATTACGTATCGAAAATTCCGGATTGACAATGGATCCAAGATTTTCAGAACTTTAGCTGGTTCAGATTCTTAAATTTAGTCTTTTCACACCGTCAGTAGAATATCACTTAACATGACTGATAATGACCTTCTCATAGACGGAATAGCTAAGATTTTTGATGGAATTTCAATCTCAAAGCTTGTCACATTCATGGGTGAACGTGGCTTACTTACTTACGCCTGTTACCCCTCGTAAAGGAGCATAGGCCATCCACCAGCATTCTCCATCCAATTATGTAGTGGACATTCCTTTCCAGTTGCTATTTATCCTTTTCATACCTGTTTCCAGTTCCCGACTTAATGTGTTCGTTTGTTTCCAACTTTTTGTTTGCCTTTAAGAATCCAGATAACTGCGTGCCTCATGATTTAGTTTGATAATTTCTACAATGTATGTTCTATCCACTTCCAAGGTTTTTTCCTAATTTCCTCTTCAACTGAAAGCTGATTTGTTCTCTTATACAGTGGGCTTTAACTGATGTTATCCGGTCAATAGACACTGTATTGAGTAGACATTATTTTGTAAATATTTATACATTTCTGGTGATGATTGTAGTAGTGGTTCTCCAAGTTTCAGCTCTGTACAGTAAGACTGTGTTGACGTTCGTATTGAAGATTTTGATTTTGATAGTGGATTGCAGACAATTTTTTTGAGTTCCATATGTTCCACAACTATAGGAATACTACCCTTACTTTGCCAATTCGTGCCTTTAGGTCTCCATTACATCCTCCACGTTCAAAGATGATGCTACCCAGATGCGTGAAAGATTCCATATCTCCCAGAGCTCTCCCATCCAGTGTGATTGGGTTGGACTTCTCCTTGTTGTACTTGATGACCTTGCTTTTTCCCTCGTGTATGTTGAGGCGTACTGCTGCAGAGGCTGCTGATACACTAGTTGTCTTGACTTGACTTCGTCCAGATCATCTAGTTACATCCAACCTGCCCAGATCCCGGGTCACTAAATTACAAAACAAAAACAGGACCAAAACATACTACTGAAGGGAATTAGCACTAAGGAAGAATGAATGGTTGGACGTATCTGAACAAGTCGTTCCAAACTAGTGTCCCTTTAAAATAATCTAAACAATCAAAAGGATTGGATCGAAAGGAGGCAGAATCAAAAACCGATGCATTGCTAAGGTGTTGGCGAACCACCAATTCAAACCCAAACTCTGCGTGTAAAAACAATACGTCCAACTTCTCATCCTTCCTTGGCTTTAGTTTCCTTCTGTAGTATGTTTTGGTCCTGCCTTTTTCTCGTTTTGAATTAATGTTTTGTAACTCCAACAGTTTTCCATGATGATGACTATTCAGTTATTATTATGACGTGTATGTTTTCCATTTATATTTATATTTATCGAATGGACAATTATCTTTCATAATACTGACCTGTAAATTATTTTCATCCTTCTTTTCTTCTCTAAAAACCTCCTGATTATTAACATAACCTCATTTGATATTTGGAATCTCGAATCACTTTATAATGTAATCTTTCTCATCCTTCTATAGACATAGATTATGCTATACAACGAATGTACATTTCAAAGTTCTGCTGAAATCCAATATATTGATTATTCCCAATTCTTACCCTACTGAAAGTTGTGTACAAAACAAAATTACCAAATTGTATTTCATAATTTGCACAACAATTTACTGAAACTTAATTTTCTCACAGAACATTCCAATATATATAAATATACCATACTAACACACACACACACACACATAACACAACCATGAATAACGACATACAAAACAAATTCATAAGTAATCTAGTCAGTTTTACAAAACTTATTGTAAATTCGAATAATTAAATCAGAAAAAATAATAATGTATAATCTAAAATCTAACAGTTATGTATTCTTATGATGATGATGATGATGACGACGACGACGATGGTGATGATGATGATGATAATTCCAACAAAGAATAATAATTTACTATTCCCATGGGACAATTGTTATTATTCTCTTCTTTTTTTCTCCTCCTTCTTCTTCATTGTCTATGTTAGTTGTAGCGAAGTAAGGGGTGGGGATAGGGGTGGTGGGTGTATAGATGACATACATCGTCTAAATAAAATACAGAAAAAAAAACTTAACCACAAGAAAATTCCTTTCCTCCTCTACTTTTTTTTCGTTGCTTTACATGATTACCAACTGTTTTGTTCGTTCGTTTGTTTGTTTGTTTGATGAAAAAAAAATAAAAACGAAATTGTTTTAATGGTGAATGTTAATTCTTTCTTTTTTATTTTGATGTGGTGGTTTGTCAGCTTAGGAACTAAGTGATCTCATATATATATGTATATGAGAAGAACAACTGTTCAATGCATAAAAGTTTTGTTGCCAAATTGAAAAATGAATAATATTGTTTAAAGGTTCTTTAGAGCGAGAGAGAGGGAGAGAGTTGAAAAAGAAAACTTGATAATATAATAGATGAAAGTGAATTTAATTTTAATAATAAAAAAAGAACAGTTAGATTATAGTAGGAGGAAAAGAAGAATTGAAATATTGAATAGAAATATGTTAAACAATAACATAGTTGGAATGGTGTAGAAGTTAAGTAATTGTGCGCAAAACTGAAGGTATTGGATTCGGATTGAACGTGAAAGATTGTGGATACATGTTTCTAAGGTGTTCCATACTAAGACGAAAAGACCGTTGAGTGCTTTTAGGTTTTTAATGTTGATCTAACATTGATCAATTCATGATCTTAATCAAAAATCAACAATCTCCATGATCCTATGTGTCTAAAAAATAGGCTTTGGTTGATAGAATTCGATTTGTACTAATAAGGACTTGATACACATGAGATTGATCACCCACCGCCCACTGATCAACCAGTTGTGATTATATCTCAGTTCAACAGGAGGTCAGTTGCGGCCCCGATAGCTTAGTAGTAACATCTCAGACTGTGAAGTTGGATGACACGGGATCGAATCCGTTAGGGAGCACCAATACCCTCAAGATTACAGGTACACCTTCCTGTCGAGTACCGAGTAGCACGAAATCCGGATCCAGGGTTTCCTGTGTATAACCAGTTCTGCAACAATTCACTTATTACATTTCATCCAGTAAAGAATAGACGACTACAAGTCATATGATTTTTCTATCAGTCGATATAATTTTTTAGCTAGATTAGCGAAAGTTGTTAGTAGACGTTAATGTAGAGAATTCCATACTCTGCGCTACGTGTTGAAAAATTCGGTAGTCTAATAGTTATGTACTGAAGAATTATTAGTGAACGGGTTACATTTATAATCTCTATAAAGAATACAGTCATGTCATTTCATATCATTTTGTACAATGAAAGAACTAGATTTCATTATAACATTTAACACTGAAAGATTCTTTGGATTCTTTTGTTTTTTAATCAGAAGTATTTATATTTTATTTCAGCTACTATTAGTCTCCTTTTCAACATAATATAGTTGTCCGTGTTATATCTCAATGAGAACTATGAATAGTAACCCTTGAAAATCATTTACGGATCAATACGATAAGCATATTTTTATTGTGTAGTTACTAAGTTTTTAAACTATACATATTCATGTTCCGCTTATTGTAAGGTTTATTTTGACCTATGAACTATTACCATTCCGTGTCGAGTAGAAACAGGTGTCTACCACAGTACAATGGTAGATGACCGCGCAATTTCGTGGATCGGTTGAGGTTAGACATTAACACCGTTTGATGCCAACTCAGTAATCTAGAGGTTATGCGTTCGCGCGCAAGACTGAAAGCCCTGAGTTTGAATACCGAAAGCAGGATCGTGGATGTGCACTGTTGAGGAGTCCCGTAATAGGACAAAATGGCCGTCCAGTTCTTCCAAGTTTTTCATGGTTGTCTAACGTCAATTGACTCATGAATTGAACTATTAAATTACTAGAATCTCCACAAAACTCTCTTTGTTTCAACAGTTTATGACAGTCAGGCAACGAATTAGTTTATTTTCATATACCATGATTACAAACAATTTTCTTAGTCTATTCCTGAAATGTTTTTAGTTCATGTCACGTAATATAAAACTATCATTTATCATAATTAATACAGAATGAGTTAGGTTATGGATGTTAGATTCTAACGTCGATTATTTGTAACAAAAATTAGTAAAAAAAAGAACAACTTTGGAATTATTTGACTGATGGTTTGAAAATATTTAGGGTCAACATTTTATTTATCTCTGGAAGTAAATTGATTCCAAATTATTTTTTTGGGGGGTGGGGGTGGAGGTGGGAATATCATTAATTAGTTACATGCATCAAAAGCGGATAGTAATTAGTTGTGAATTTATTTAGTAAGATATCTACATTGAAGGTAGAAAGTTATGTTTGTACATAATGAAATATTCCCTGATATACACTTTAAAACACTAAGACGGGTTAGAGGATAATCTACAGAAAGCTATCCCATTACTACATTTCATTATAGTAGATACTTGTCAGTAAGGCATTTTTTTCTGAATTTTGAAGCGATCAAAACTAATTCAGTATGTATATGATGCGTGCTAATTATATCGACATAAATAGTATATAACGCTAGTCAGGAATAGAATGTTTGGCAGTAGAAGATTGAGAAGATCAAGAAGGAAAGAACGAGAACAGAAAGCAATTAGTATGGAAATGTAAGAACAATGAAGTCCAAAACAGTTAATGAACATTTTTCAAATAAAGTATTGGAGTACGATTTTTCTATTTTATCAAGTAACTCTGCAATTATGTGCTAAATATAATCGGTTGTCCTCACGTGTGTTCTCCTTCACTACATGTATGTTATTTGTATAGAGAATACACTTTACTCTTATATGAAATCCAATATTTTTTTGATATTTTTACGAATATAAATGGATAGGTCAATTTAGTTTCATAAGTAAACGAATAGTGACTTACACAATTAACTTGAACAGTCAAATTAAAGATACTGAAAAAAAGGTATGAAAATAAGTCTGATTACCGTCTCTTCGAATATTGTAAATAGTTTCTATGGCATTCTAAATATTAACATAAATGCATATACTTAGAAACCTCTACTGAATATAGTCATAGAGTTGACTGTCTGCATTATCCTTATAAGAATTCATTATCAGGAAACAATATCGCCAGAAAATCATAAATGATATAAGAGAGCATACTAAAATACACCTTGTTTTAAATGTTCGGAAATTTAAGCCTAGTTCGTAACTGGTACTAATATATACAGTTGAAGAACATCTGGAACTCAAAACAATTGTCTGTCAACCAATACCAAGGTCAGAATTTTCACTGCAAATGTCAACACAGTTCTAATGTATGAGGCGGAAACCTGGACAACTAACAAAACCATCATCTAGAACATGCAAGTGTTTATTAACAGCTGTGTATACAAAATACTTTGGATCCGTTGGTCAGACACTATCAAGAGGCTACTGTGTGAGAGAACAAACCAGATTGTAGTGTAGGAAGAAATCAGGAAGAAGTGCTGGAAGTGGATTGGACACACATTGAGGAAATCATCGAACTGCGTCACAAGACAAGCCCTCACATGGAATCCTCAAGGCTAAACAAAAGAGGAGAGGAAGACCAAAAAACATATTACGCCGGGAAATGAAAATAGACATGAGAAGAATGAACCACGATTGGATAGAACTAGAAAAGAAGGTGGAGGACAGAGTTGGTTGGAGAATGTTGGTCGGCGGCCTATGCTCTGTTTGGAGTAACAGGCGTAAGTAAGTAAGCAAATCATATATATATGCGTACACTCTGTTAGAGATTCATTTAGATTGCATGAATAACATCTAATAAGTAGTCTTACACTACATATTTATACCCAATCAATTATGACAAAATACCACATTTTAAACTTCTACGTTGTATATTACTGAGAAATAAGATGTAAAAGAACTCAATAAATCAATTTTTAATTTAATTTAAAACTAATTAACTACTTTCTTCATAACTCTATTCAAACCTTCAAAGACAATATTATCTTCTATTCATTGATAATTCATTTGAATACAATACTACCTATACAATTAATCTTAATTATTGAATTTATGAGTTAATTGAGACTAGAACACTATGAAAAACCTAGAAGCACTAATTAACCGTTTCGTCTTAGCATGCAACTCTTCAGTAGCTTCAATGGACTACATTATTTATCCTTATAAATAAATAAATAAATAAGATTGAAATCATGGGTCAATTGAGGCTAGATCACCATGGAAAACATGTAATCACTGGACGGCCATTTCGTCCTGTTGTGGGACTCCTCAGCAATGTGCATCCACGATTCGAACCCAGGACCTAATAGTCTCGCGCCAAGCGCTTAACCAACTGGACCACTGAACTGGTCGACATCCAATGGTGTTAATGTATAACTTCAAACAATCCACGAAATTGCGTCACCGTATACCATTGTCTTTAGTGAGCTGGTATCTCATAACAGATCTGGTCGAACTCCACTGGTAACGGCTTCTCACTAGAACTCCAGGAGTATCTCTTGAGGTCAGTCATTAGTGTACAGATGATTATTATCAGAAGGGCATGAAACGGCCGTCCAGTGCTTCCAGGTTTTCCATGGTGGTTTAGCTTCAACTGACTCATGATTCCAATCTGGAAATTTCTAAAATCTCCACAAACCCATTCTGAAAATAAATAAGAAACTAGAATAGATTGAACTTCAAAGAATCCCTTTGTTTTATAGTATCATCCTTTTTAAAACAAACAAACAATGAAATCATCTTCTATACAACATTTTAAAAGCTACATAGAAATGGTCAAGAATGAATTCTTAAGTTTATTGAAGCTTTGACTATTCAGTAATCATCTTCAATTGATAAAATAAATAAATAAATTATCCTTTTTTTTTAATTATTCATTACAACATTAAATGGAGTATTTATTTTCTAGCTCATTTATTATTTAAGTGTACTTAATGCTCATTAATAAATTACTGGTCAGTTAAAATATTTTGGTGGTACTTTTTTTTGTATTTCTCAAGTAATTACTTTGCCCACAAGCACTCACGCATACATCCGCACACATGCACATGCACTCACACACACACACACACAACTCTCCTATTTCTATCTTTATCTTTCATGTATGAACGCTTTTCTACTTCCAAAAAAAGAATAATAATGAATGAATAAATAAATAAATAAAATCGTGAAAAAGATAAAGTTAAAAGGAAAAGAAACGTGAAAAAGTAAAAAAAGAGAAAGGAGAGAGAGAAAAAACGAGAGAAAAAAAGAAAAAGAAAGCCAATTGAATAAAATAATGAAATATTTTCTTTCTCTTTTTTTGTTGTTGTTGTTGTTGTTGTTTTCTTTCACAAAAAAAATGTGACTGGTCTATTTTTTCGTTTGTTTGTTTGTTTGTTTGAAATATACTTTTATTGGTCATAAACTATAGTACAGCAGTATTTTAAACTATCATATTATTTTGACATGATAATGACTCATAACTAATACTGTTACGATCAAGAAGAAAATCAAAGTGGAAAGTAAAAGAATAGAGAAAGAAAGAAGGAGAGAAAGAGGGAGAAGGAGAGAGAGAGAGAGAGAATAAGGTATAGAGGGAATGAAGTGAACTGATAGGGAAATATAAACAAACAAAAGACTTATATTGTATAGATATTCAACAACTGGTAGAATATATCATTTCTATGAAGAATGAACGTTATTTCTTTTTGATTAATTTACAGACATTTACGATGAAATGATCTTGAAGTAAAATATAAAAAAATACATTAAAAGGTTAAATTGATTTATCTATATATGTGTGTATGTATGTATGTAGGTATGTGTGTGTGTGCGTAACCACTTTTTACTACGATGCTAATAAAAGACATAATCTTAATGTAAATCTTCGATGAATAACTTGACAATCTACAGCACTATTTATATAATATGTCAAGCTCTATTCATCATATCACGCTTCTTATGTGGTGATTTCGGTGAATATACAACTCATTTACATTAACTTCAACAGTTGAGATCATGAATCAATTGAAGCGAGATCACCATGAAAAGCATGGGAGCACTGGATGGCCGTTCCGTCCTATTGTGAGACTCCTCAACAGTCCGCATCCACGATCCTGCCTCGCGGGATTCGAACCCAGGACCTATCAGTCCCGCTCCAGGCGCTTAACCAACTGGACCACTGGGCCGGCATCCAACGGTGTTAATGTTTAACTTCAACTAATCCATGAAATTGAGCGACACATCCACCATTGTCTTCAGTGAGTTACTACCTCACGTTAACTAAATCAATATTGAATAATGAGTTAGGGAATTAATGAGTAGTCCTGTGATTATTTATTTATTTGAACATATAAATATTGGTACAAATAGGCACCGAATACATATGCGTCACACAAGTCACTTGATTTGTATGTGAGCTGTGATACTGCCCGTGTATCCAAACCGAAACAGGTGATTTTCTTAAGGGGCTACTCCCCGAGTCTGATCCACAAGGCAGTGAAGCAGCGTCAGTTGATGCAATCCCATGATAGCCAGTGACCAACAACTGTTTCATACTTCATTTGTTCTTTCAGCATCCTGGAGCTCATGTACACCATTGGTTTGGAATCAGGGTTTTCCAACAACCTTAGGTGGACCCTCTGTATCGACCAACCTGGTTAAACCATCGAACATTCGCTTTTCATCCTCTCAATTTTGTAAACAAAAGTAATGTCGCGAGAAGGCAGTGGGTAGGACTTCTCTGTCAGTGGTTGTATACGCATGACCATATGAGAGCGTTTAGAGATAGGGAGCGGACTTCCCACCCTCGGTCGTACAAGGGCATTTGGGGGCCCCGTGACTAACCAATTGTTATATGGTAATGAATATCATGTACTTTAGATTATATTGATTGATTCATTGATTTGAAATGACTTTGAAATTTTTAGATATCAGTTGGTTGGAAGCAATAGTTAGAATAGCTTTGAACTAAGTTTTTTTCTAACTAATAGAGATCTCTTAATTATGAACGTGAGGCGCCATAAAATAACGGTTCAGAGTTATTATTCAATAGCCTATGAACATATGTATTCGATCAAAGTTAGATATAATCGGTGTGCAATAATCATACTGTTTCTCAGTCAGTTAACCCTATGAATATTAAAAAATGCATATGAGCAATATAATTGTTCTGAGATAATAGCAGACTGATAAAACAAATTGATCTAGTTTACCTAAGACAAATATTTTCCGTAACTCATGTAGCTTCTTAGATTTCGGTAGATATCTTATTATGCTTGATCCGTGGTATCCATTATAAAGAACAAGTATAGTGTAATGGTGAAGAGGGGGTAATTGAATGAATTCTATTAATTTAATCTAAAATGTGAATACTAGTGTAAGTGATAAAACACGGCATTTACTATGTTCCGACATTAGACTGTTGTAGACAGTTGAGAAGGACTGTCGAATTTAAGTTTTATTAGTTAAGACTAATGTATTTGGCAATATGTACAATTTTGAGTGAATTGACACTCACGGAGGGATTAGAATAAGTGTCAAATAGCTTTATATTCTGTGATTTAACTACTTAGCTATTAAAGCTATGACTGAACTTCTACACAATCGAGATATTCACAAAGCAAACGGATGTTCAATGACATGATAAAACTGTATGAGGCATTACATCTGGTAATATTCAGATGACTATTTCGTTAATGCAACATGCTGATATTTATTAAATTGAGTTAAAATATCAGTATTTTAAAGAGTGATTAATAACGGGATGAAAGATAAGCGTTTCATCTTACCTAGTGATTATACCTTGATCTGTTTTGAAATTGCAACATTGTACACCATCATGTCAATGGTAATTTCCGATAGCTACTAATTTATATAATGGATATGATACTACTCATCAATTGTAATAAACCGGATTCAGAGATAGATGTCAGTTTAGTAAGCAAGAAAACTCTAGAAAACGACGAAACAGAAATCCTGGATTACATTGCTCTCTACCTTTGAAGATATAACTATAATTTACAGACCATTTTGAGACATTTATCCACAGAGCTCAACTACCAATAGATTGATACATTCCTGACTACGTATAACGGGAATGATCATTTATCTAAGCAAAGATAAATAAAAGTAATTGTAAAAACTTTATTTCTTAATCCAATCCAAAATATTCTGAACTGTTTCATATCACATCAAGAAGTAATCACAATTGATTGATCACTGGGTAGTGGGTGATCAATCTCATGTGTGTCAAGTCCTTATTAGTGCAGATCGAATGCTATCGACCAAGTCATGGCCCAGATCACGGCCTGGATAGCTCAGTCGTAACATCTCTGACTGTGAAGCTGAGTGGCACGGAATCGAATCGGTCAGGGAGCACCAGTTCCTTCAAGATTACAGGTACGCCTTCCTGACGAGTGCTAACTAGTACGAAACCCGGGTCCAGAGTTTCCTGTTGACTACCTACAACCACCATTTTATATCAAGAAGTGATTATCTATAATGAACACATAAGTTACAGTTTAGAATCCATTTATCTGGCGGCTAAACTGAATTCAATCACATTTATTTCAAAAATCAGAATTACTTAATTTCCAATGTTTAACTTTGTTCAAATAAAAGATATTTACTATAAAATGATACTCATAATGGTCATAAATTCACTGATTTAAACGTTTGACAAAATGATTCGTAAGAATAGGATAATTGTAAACAGTAAACTTTAAACAGAAAATCATTTTGGTAGTTTATACCGTTAATTGATTTCCTGAAAATCAAGAAACATATGACAGTTTATTCGTCGTAGTATTTGATCTAGAAGTAAGTACACACAATCTCACTACCAACTTAACGCAGTATCTTTATTCTCGTGGAAAAAACTTATTCTCCAGGACAATGTTATAGAACCCAGTCGTAAACTGTGAAAATTTAACAATCTCCATTATCCCCCTTTACTAATGATAATAGTGGTCGCACAAGTTATTAATCCACAGATTTCATGTCAAAAGATCTAGTAAGCAGCTGTGACTAGATGGAGTCCAACCATTTCGTATTCGAGGTAGTTATCAGTTTCAGTCAATGGGAAATGGTCTAGCAATATTGTAAATTGATTGAGGTTAGTTGGTAAGTCAAACACAATAGGTTCTGGGTTTTCTAGGATGAGGGATCATGGATGCACACTACTGAAGAGTCTAGTACTAGTGTAGTGGATGAGAACACAAGGAGACGATCGAATGTATTTCAACACAAAATTATAGAATCACTTCATAAAATTTGAGAACCACACAGTTAATTCATCATTTGAAAAATGTCATTCAATTATCTCAGATTTCATTATTCTTTTGATTCCACACCAAATATTTTTTGTTCTTGTTCTGTTTTCTTTGATCTTAACTTTCTGTTGCCAGACATTCCACATTCGATTGATAATACATATTACTTATATCTGTCGAAATCAGTAGCACACAGTAGGATAAAACAGTTGTCTATTTCTTCCCTTCTCTTTTAATTGTTGAAATAAATACTCTTAGTTCCAATCGTTCGTACTTTTTTAAATATTTACATAAAATAGATAAGCTTAGGAATATGGTTGAAAAGAACACAGTTGGAATGCATGCATGAAGATCGAGAAGAAGATTAAGAGTGAATACATATTCGTCATCTCAGCAAAAATCTTGAACCATTGATGAGTGTCCTTAAGAAACTCTCAATCAGTTGGTCTTTCTTTATTAGTATGGCTCAAACTAACACTCAACAACTTAATGAACTGATATCAGACAAATTTGGCTTAGAATGCATCCCAAGTAGTTTGGAGGTTAATTTCTCGCAATAGCACTGAAAACCATTGCTTCTATCCCTATTAGGGTTACAAATATATACTACTGAGACAAATACCAGAATGATATAATTGTCCATTTCTTTCTGATTGAAAATTATTATCTAAATAAGATCTATTCGTGGCGTGATTTCTTAAAATTAATGATTATTTTTAATAGTTGAGATCATAAATCAATTAAAACTAGATTACTATGGAAAACCTGGAAGCTCTGGACGGCCGTTTCGTCCCATTGTGGGTCTCCTCAGAAGTGCATACGACCTCGCTCGCGGGATTCGAACCCAGGACCTACCAGTTTCGCGCGCGAACACCCAACCTCTAGACCACTGAGCTGGTATCCAACGGTGTTAATGTCTAACTTCAAGCAATCCACGAAATTGCGTGACCATCTTCCATTTTAACAAAGTAGATACCTGTCTCTACTCGACACGGATTAGCTCCACTGGTCACAGCATCTCACTAAAACTCCGAGAATTCCCTCACGATCCATGGTGGGCTAACATCAATCGGTTCATGATCTCATTCTAAAACTTAATAATCTCCACAACCCTCATACTGATTAATTTTCTGTTCTACCTGCCACTGATCTTATTTCTTCGACCCTGTAGATTACTTTACAGAACAGTTCCTTAAGGAAAACGTTACAAGATTTAATGAAGTACTTTTTCGATTTGTTTTCATTCCCTTTTTATTATTTTCGACTATCATACAACCTTCTATTTATATTATATGATCGCCCGAGAGCGACATGTCCTGGGTTCAAATCTCGCGAGGTGGGGTCGGGGGTACGCAATACTGAGGAGCCTCACAACAGGACTAAACGGCCGTCCAATGATTCCAGGTACTACATGGTTGTCTAGCTTTAATTGAATCATGATCTCAACTATTGAAATTACTGAAATCTCCACAAAACCCCTTTTGATTATATTTAACAGTTAAAAAATCCTTAAAAAAACTTTGAAATCTATTTATTTCTAACATTTGTATGAAATATAACTATCATAGTGTTGTAGTTGTTTATTAAAGTATCATATTCATACATATTTAGTACAAATATGATTGAATCATGACAAGCCACATGTACTTCTTCAATCTTTGTTTGCAAGTATGTTATATATATTGAATATACTTGTTGTTTTCTTTCTCTTCTATAGATATATGTATACCAACATGGCAACTATACATAATATGTGGTATGATATAGAAAGAAATCCATCATACTAATAAGGTATTATGTAAGGGATATCAGTAAAATACTTGGATATACAACATAGTGTACTTAGATAGTGCATACATATCTACTTATTCATTACCGATACATATTAAACTAGGAAACCAAAAGAAAAAAGAAAAAAAACATAGATTCTCCAAAGAGTGAATTTGTTGAAAAGGTCAACTTGTCAGAAATGCTGTTTTTTCATTTTTTTTCTTTTTCTTTTTTTCTTTTTTTTTCTTTTTTGATATTCTATTTTCTCATTTCCGTTACATTTATAAAAACAACACATCAACATATCATAAATTATTTCTAATATTTATCCCAAACTAATATTTTATTCATTAACTAGGATACAGACAACTATACATTCAGATTTACATAGACCTACGCACATACATACACACATACATACATACATACATACATACATACATTTTCCTCTATTGAATTCTCTTTGTTATTCTTGATGAAACCAAACTATACCATGATATAGATACTAATAATAAAGATACCGATAATAAGAACAACACCAAAAACACCCTTTTCTTTTCAACCTTTTTACTTGTCAAATTCTCTGGGTATTCAATGTAAAATGTAATTTTGTTTTAACACAATAGAAAATATACGCCTATTATACAACCAACAGAAAAATCATGATAATGGTGAGGTTCTCTCTTTCTACTTATCATTAGTATGGTTATTGTTATTACTATTACCACTATTATTACTAATATTACTATCACCATCATCACTGTTATTACTATTACTATTATCATCATTACTATTACCATTACTATTATTATTATTGTTATTCTCATGAGAAGGAAAACAGGAAAAAAAAGTGAAATGTCAAAGTAGTAAAATGAAATTTCATTTGTTTAAGACAATAAGTCTATTCATCATTAGTTACAGTAGTGTAACCAACTTGTGTATTTGAGTTATAGCATTTTTTTGTTAGGGTATTTTATTGATGTATGTTGGTTGGTACAAAAGTATGTATATATGTATATATCATGTTGTGTATATAGTAGTCATTGAATATGATTATCAGTATTTTGTATCAGTTGTCATTAGTTGTCTATTAGAATATTAAGTATCATCATAGTTTAAACAAGAGTAAATCTTTAACCAAGATGATACCATATATCAATAATAAAAATTATCATCGGTATTATATAATATTTTAGAAAGTCATGAATCACATTGTACTGAGTAGAGTTGAGTTGATTTTGGTGGAGTTTTATTCTCTGAGCTGGATGGTTTGGTCAAGGAGCTTTCATCATTCTTCTGAACGACATCATCAGCACAAACTTCAGGTAGAAGTGGATTCTTGTTTGTTTTAGATTTTTTTCTAATTGTTGTAGAATTGTTTTTGAACACATACTCCTACATGAAGTTTATGGTCATGATGTCGTTCAGAAAAACGATGAAAGCTCCACAACCAAACCATTCAGCTCAGAGAACAAAACTCCACCAAAATCATATCAAAGAGTTGAGTTGAGTTATTTGTTGTTTTGTTTTTGTGTAATAAATGGTACCAATCAAGTAAATATTCATAATGTAATGATATATATATATATATATATAATTTAATAAATATGCAAGTAAGAAAGTTGGTTTTATGTCAAATACTTGATAGAACATTTATTCCATCATTAAATCTCAAAGTTTATCGTGATGAAATGTCAATAAAATGAAGTTGATAATTTATTGTAAAGGATTTAAAACATATTTATGCGTATATGTACAGCTTTTATACATATATATTACTTACGGCTGTGACCCTCGATGGAGCATAGGCTGCCAACCAGAATTATTCAACCAACTGTATCCTCGGCATTCCTTTCGAGTTATATCCAATTGCTGTTCATTCTTCTCATATCTATCTCAGAGTAAAGTGTTCTTTGGTCTTCCTTTTCTCCTTTACTTAGCACTGAGGATTCCATGTGAAAGCTTGTCTTGTGACAGAGTTTGATGATTTCCTCAATGTGTGTCCAATCCACTTCCAGCACTTCTTCCTCATTGCTTCCTCCATTGGAATCTGGTTTGTTCTCTCCTATAGTAGGTTGTTGCTAATATTGTATAACCAACGGAACCAAAATATTTTACGTAGACAGCTGCTAATAAACACCTTCTGGATGATCGCTTTCGTAGTTCTCCAAGTTTTCACTCCATACAGTAGAACTGCGTTGACATTTGTATTAAAAATGCTGACTTTTATGTTGGCTGGCAAACAGCTGTTTTGAGTTGCAGATGTTCCTCAGTTGTAATTATGCTGCTCTTGCTTTTCCGATCTACGCCTTCACATATGCATCAGATCCACCATGTTCATCAATGATGTTGACTAGATATATAAATGTTTTTACATCCTCAAAAGCTTCTCCGTCAAACGTGATTGGATTGGTGCAAGCTGTGTTGTATAGGAGAATCTTGCTTTTCCATTTGTGTATATCGAGACCTACTGTTTCTGAGGTTGCAGCTATATTGGCCGTCTTCTCCTGTATTTGTTGTTGGGTGTGCCATAAAAGAGCGAGATCATCTGCGAAGTCTAGATCGTCTAGCTGCATCCTACCTGTTCACTGTATTCCATGCTTCTCCTCAGATGTTGATGTCTTCATGATCCAGTTGATCATCAGTAGAAAGAGAAAGGGTGAGAGTAAGCAACCTTGCCTGACACAGTTCATTACTTCGAACGAGTCGTCAGCTGTTGTTAATGTACGATTTTGCAGTTCAATCCATCATAGAAATTTCCTATGATATTGACTATCTTCTCATGGACACCGTAGTGTGGTCCTGTTCACGATATCAAATGCATTCTCGTAGTTAATGAAGTTGATGTAGAATGGTGAAGTCCATTCAAATGATTGTTCCACAATGATGCGTAGTGTTACGATTCGGTTGGTACACGATCTATCCTTACGAAATCCAGCCTGCTGACCTCGAAGTTGGGCGTTTACAAAGTTCTTCATTCTGTTTAACAACGCTCTGTTGAAGACTTTTCCTGTTATTGAGAGAAGAGTGATACCTCTGTAGTGCTCACACTTGCTGAGATCGCTTTTCTTTGATATCCTAATCAAGTGTCCTTCTTTCCAGTCTGTTGGTACTTGTTGTTCATCCCAAATCTTGCTAAAGAGAATGCGGAGTATCTTTGCAGTTAATGCTACATCTGCTTTCAGTGCCCCTGCTGGAATCTTTTCTGGTCCCGCTGCTTTGTTGATCTTGATTTGTCTGATGATCATGCTGATTTCTTCAAATGTTGGTAGGCCAACATTGATTGCGTGGTTCATGGATGGTTCTATGTTGTGTGGGTTCAGTGGCGCTGGTTGATTAAATAGTTCTTATATATATCTCACTGGAACACAATGAATCGACGTGAAAATATTGTTACTGTTTTATGGATATTAGCTCATCTATATTGATTCATTTTGAAAAATGTTCTAACTCACCGATATCAAATAATCAAATAGGTATGTAGAGAAATAATGAGACATTATTGTTTATGAAAGTAAACCTGGTTCATTGGTTCAAATCTGATATTAAATGTAGGAAACTTATCCTCAATGCATCTTCACTACTCAGTTACTGAATTTATAACAAACATGCATTTTTTTTAATCAACCAAGTTTATCTCTGATATAGAACGCATACAACTTTAGTTAGGTCAGATTATCAGGTCACTTTATGATTGGTTTAAGACTATTAATTTTCTTCAGGTTTGGGTCCAACGTTGGATCCATGGAAGATGAAGTGCATATTCCCCATCAAACTACATTTATAAAAACCAAATCTTATTAAAAAGATACAAACATTTAAGATGAAACCAATCTATTTCTAATGAAAATTAATTGTAATTCATTTTTTACATAATTAAGGTTGTTGATAACATTTTCAGTTTTCAGTACATGTACTGTATCAGGGTTTTCACTCAATTTTTGTTCATTTAGTGGATGAGTATTACGAAACAGATTGAAGCTAGACCACCATAGAAGACCTAGAAGCACTAGACGGCCATTTCGTCCTAGTACGGAACTCTTCAGCAGTGCGCATCTACGATCTCGCCCCATATGATTCGATCCCAGGACCTACAGGTCTCATGAGTGAACGTCTAACCTCTAGACCACTGAGCCAAAATCCAACTGTGCTAATGTTTAACTTCAACCAATCGACGAAGTTGCATCACCGTTCACCATTGTCATCAGTGAGTTACTAACTCACAACAGATCTGGTTGAACTCCATTGGTAACTGCTTGTCACTAGAACTCGAAGACATACCTCTTGGAGCTAGTCACTAGTGAGCACATTATGTGTCCCATACTAGGACAAATCCACCGTCTAGTGCTTCCAAGTTTTCCATGGTAGTCTAGCTTCAATCGACTCATAAATTCAACTATAAAACATTACTAAATTCTCTACAAAATCCCATTCTGTTATATAAATTGTGCTTTCCATTGAATATTTCATTTCAAGCCTCAATCTATATTGAATACACTAAACTTATATATTTATAACAGATAGTTATGAATAATTTCAAGTGACATCAAATGAACTATTGAATGAAAATCACATTGATTATATGAAGTACTCACTAATTAAATGAGGGTCTATGTAGTTTGGTGAATAATATAAACATTATGAATAATCTCCGTCCATTCCGTCGAAATGTTTCTTGTCTGTTTTATTTTACTTTTCGAATTTCTGTCGAAATATCTTCTATTTAAGTTAACTATTCAATTGTATAATTAGATAACTTTACCAAATATGACCTTATTCATTAAGAAGGAACAAAAGAAGATTGTTCATCTATCTCTAAAAGATCAATGAATTCATTATTCTTTTTAAAAAAAAGGAAACAATAAACCGGAATTATTTTTTTTGTTTGTTTGTTTTGATGTTATGTAACAAGGATTTACATAAAGTGAAAAAAATAGTGGTAATTTGCTAAAGGTTCCTCCTTCCCCCCTTTTTCTCTCTTCCCCTCCCGCGTGCGCGCTTCCTCTCTCTCTTTCTCTCTCACTCGCTCAGTCTCTTTAAAACATCTCTGTCAGGTTTTATGAGGTCAATTGTGGGGTAAAAAAAAGAGGCAAAGCAATATACCAAAAATAGAATATCATGACGATTTTTCAAGTTGAATGAAATGGGTATTCTAGAAAAATAAAACAAAACAAGACAAGTAATGGAGGAAATATTTATGACTCATACTTATGTGAGTAGAAGCGTTTCTCCACATTTTTTTCTCCCTTATCATGAGTAACAATAATTGTCGCAATAGTAGTAATTATAATTTTCTAGTTGTCTATATCTCTTAACTGGTAGGGTGATATTATGAATTAACTATGGGACAGTTAAATATGTGTAAATGTTGAGATGGTGGAGAAGATTTGTAGCTCAGGTGGATGATTTTGGTGGTGTTTTGTTCTCTGAGCTCAGAGAACAAAACACCACCAAAATGTGTAAATGTTATATCTAACGCTTAGATTCTTAATATATTACGTATAGCTTATGCAACACGAACGCTAGAACCCTCCCAAGTCGTAAATGAGAAGACAGAAGACAAGTGAAAGGAATACTACTCCAAAACTGTCAATTATGGTACAAAACTGTCAGGTATTTATAGTTTTTAGTAAAAACAAAATCAACATTATAGTCATCCAATCCGCACACAAGGGGATATTAGCATTTGTCCGATAGGGAAGCTACACGTCATGATTCTGGAATTTTGTTCCAAAAGATGATTGGATGGAATATCTTCGGCTCTTTTTGAGCTTCTTAGAGCTTCCTCGAGTTCATTCGTTAACCGTTCTCACATTTCCCTCCCTAAAGTCTGTTGTATAAGACTTTTTTCGTGGGTCCATCTAAAACTTGGTTACCCCATTCCTCTTGCGGTTCATCACTTTTGAAGGTTAAGCCGCTTTACTCTTCGTTTATCTCTCCTACATTCGTTCTTCTTAGGTCTTTTTCCAGTTGAATCAATGAGCGATTGAAACGAGAGTTGGCTATGTGTGATCAATGTTCTACCAACCCTTTGCATTTACTTTACGTGTCTTATACACGTTCTGAAATTTCTCCGAACTAGGTACAGTACATTTTCAATCCGACGTTCTATAACATCTAACTCTCACTTCTTATTACCTCGATGCGACTTGAGAAGTACCCTTTCGCCCACCTGGAAGCTGCTAGTGACCATATGGTACTCATTCGTAGTTTTATTTGTCTTGCTGGCCGGCAACATAATGTGAAAGACTATTCGAATTTTCCTTCCGAACATGCACTCAGCTGGTGACTTTCCTTCTGCCATGGCTAGATTGGAAGTAACTTTGTAAGACATTAGGAATTTACTGATCACTTGTTCCGAGATACCCTTTCCTCTCCCTTTGACCAGAGCTCTTTTTATCGTATCCAAGATTCTTTCTACTTGGCTATTCGACTGAGGATGGTACAGTGGAGACTGTAGATGCGATATGTAATTTCCACTGTAAGAGCGTTTAAAAGCAGATGACATAAATTGAATGCCTTCCTCACATTGAAAAATTATGTTTACTTGTGTAATGGGTGTGTACATTTGGAAAAGGATCTTCACAATTCACACTTTACACATATATGTATACTTAAACATTGATTGTATAATTCTTGATGATAAATATCTGTGCTTCAAAACTGTTGGGGTGATCCAGAAAATTACTTGCAAAAAACAAGCAAGCATCAGGAAACCCTATGAGGCGTTTCATCCAATCAGCGTTCACCTGAAGTCAGCCAAAAATACCAAGGAGGCGAAACGTCACATGCAGGGGCTCTGATTGGTTGGCTGCTACACTGTTACTATGTTTAGTAGCATTCCCGAATCTTCTAGCAACCCAAGGACACTTAAAATATTATAAAAACCCTGTATTTTCTGTATTAGAAGAAACCTTGGAGTAAACTACTTCTCTCTCGTGTTCAGGTCGCTGTATAGTTCTGGATTGGGGGTTACAGAATAACTTAGGATACGAATATAGCGTTCAATCCGCAAGACTTATCAAAACAGTTTAACTGAATACTTGAGATAAAAGTGTAAAACGTGATATTAGACAGGAGGTATGTGTATTTATTACGAGAAGTTATGAATTACTTACATTTCAATCGTCTATTTATATCTTTCGGTGTATTCTACAATCTAAACTATCTTCTTAATTAGTATCCGAGTGTTCTACCAACGTCATACTTTAGATGTACTAAAATTCTTCACTCTATTCGACAATTATAACAACTTTGAAACTACGTTGCTATATGCACAAACATCATTCTGAACAGTATGTACTACGAAAGTACTTTACTATTCAACTATTCCAGTGTAAAAATTCACTTAACCATTCTACCTTTATGGATTATGAACAATCAAATTGAAAAATAAAAAAAAAACTTTTTTACCGATTATTTAATTATTTACAAGGATCATGTTAAAAATTCGATTACTCTTTGAATTCCCACTTAACTGAGTATCCTTTAGTCTCTTTATGTAACATACACATACACATACACACATACATACACACACAGACATACATACATGCACATACATATACACAAACATGCACAATATAGTTCTCTAAAAAAATAATAGAAAATCTCTTGAGGATAAGAATAAAACTAATAATCATGATGACATAATGAAAACGGATCAGCGTGCTAATGTGTGTGTGTGTGAGCATGCGTTTGTGTGTATCTATGTATCTATACAATTTTTATTATGCATCAGTAAGTTTTTTTGTTGTTGATGATGATTTGATTTCGTTTACTTGTTCTTTACCTTTTTTTTAAAGATTCTATCTTGTATGTTCATTCATCTATGCTGTCGCATCGTCGTCATCGTCGTCATCATCATCACTATCACCATCACCACCATCATTATCATCCTTTTTCTCTTTTATTTTCTCGTCCACTTTTATTACACATTATGAGGTGAAGATTTTATTTCTTCTTTTTTATTTTTGTTCTAGCGTTTTGGGTGATTTTTATTCACTCAATTGATTGTCATCTTGATTGTTTTAAAGAAAAAAACCCAAGTTGTTTTTCAATGTTCAATGCATGATTGAACATTTACGCTTCCTACTATTTACCTTGAAGATTTATGTGATATTCTTTGAAAGATGTAAAAGTGTTTACATATCTGGGCAACATCATTGATGAACACCGTGGATCTGATACAGATATGAAGGGGTGGATCGGCAAAGCAAGAGCAGAATATCTACAATTGAAGAACATAGGTAACTTAAAACAATTGTTTGTTAGCCAACACGAAAGTCAGAATTTTCAATACAAATATCAGAACAGTTCTACTGTATGGAGCGGATTAACAATGAAATCTCAACAACTAAACTTTCTAGGTTATAGAACTTAACAATGTCGAAAAAGAAAAAGAAAAATATCTTTCATCTGTTAGAAGGATCAGCGAAAGATACTGAAATTATGATAGTTGACTTGTCATTGGAAAGTAAAATGATTTGATCATTTTGGTTCTGTGATAAATACTCAAAGTTGTTAAATGATTAAATGTAAACGAATTATTTTTTCGACTTCTACAAACGTTTTAAAAGAATCATAGATGTCAACTTTCTTTTAAACTGACTGAAATAGTAAATACATATTAAAAAGAATATCTTGAACGTTGATGAAGATAAGGAATACTGAATTATATCGAATATTGACGGCGAATTTGGTGATTATTTGAAAGTAACTTTTGTCTAGGTATTGATGATTTACTTACTTACTTACGCCTGTTATCTCTCAGGGAGGAGCATAGGTCATTCACCAGAATTCTTCAATCAATTCTGTCCTCGGCAAACTTTTCAAGTTCAGTTATTTACTCTCTTAATATCTACATCTCATTGCTGACGCATTGTATTGTTTGGACTTTCGTTTTTTCGTTTCCCTTCAGGGTTCCAAGTTACAAATAACCTCGTGATGCAGTTTGATGATTTCTGTAATATATATGTCCTAATTTCCTCTTCAACTGGAAGTTGATTGATTTTCTCCCACAGTAAGCTGTTGTTGATGGTATCTTGTCAACAGACAGTGAGAATCTTGAGTGGACAACTGTTTATTATTACTTGTACCTTCGTGATGATGGTTGTGGTAGTTTTCCATATTTCAGCTCCGAATCATGACAATGTATCAAATATTCTATTTGTTAGAAGGTAATAATCTAGATATTAAAGAATACAAATATTAACTAAACAAATACAAATCATCCATAATAAATTTTATCTTCTATCAAAACTAAGTACATTTCCTCCTACAATAGTCTAATTCATCAGTACAGATAACCTATCAAGATTGAACATTTTTTATGAATGTTCTTTTCATTGATGACTATCAATTGTTTTTTTGAAAAGTTACAAACAATTTATCTTTATAAGCAAAGATGGATAGTGGCTAGCAATGAAATACAGGACGCGCGTTTCGCCCTATTTAGAACTTGTCAACTGGATATACCTCAATCCTAGAGTTGATGTTCATTGTGGGTCTCGAACTCAGTGCTGTTTTAGTGGCCCGTGGATCTAACTCCAATTAGATCGTATGAATGTTTGTTATCGCCTATCCTCGTATATAATCATCGACTTAAATCGCGTTAGTCAATAACAGAATTAAATAAGTCAAATAACGTGAATGGACTTTTGAATACATATATTTTGTATATAAAGCAAATGGAATAGAGAGATGAGGAACGACGCAGAGTGGAGATAGCTGGTAAGCAAGCTCCTATTTAACCAAGCGTTGATCAATATTTATAATTACACAAAAGTAAGTTACAGACATGTGATGAGTAATGGGATAAGAAATGTACACACACCTAATCGCTGATATAAAATCAGTGAAGATTGATAGGCGAATAAATAAGAAGGTCAGAATGTGACTCAAGTAGAATGAATGAAATGGTCTGTCCGAAATCTAGAATAAGGTATATGAGCTTAACATAATAACCAATACTACACTGTTCACTTTAAATGCCATCGTGTTATCCACTTAGATACTAAGTCCTGATAGTCACTTGCTTGTGCAATGGAGTGAAGTTTTAAATTCACTTGATGTTTTTATTTGCTTCTTTCCATTAATGTTTAGGACTGAAATTGATCAGTCTCTTGTTATCATATGTACACTCTGTGTGGATTGCCTCGATATTGCCTTAATTTACAATCTTTATAAACAAAGAAGGACGATGGATATACTCATAAAGGTTGTGAGTGAATGCAATGTCGAGGCAATCCACACACATGGTGTACAACAAGAGACTGATCAATTTCAGGCTTAAATAACAATCGAAATATATAAGTCAATAACTTCACGTTTATTAATGTAGTTTTCTTTCTTTTTTTTCTCTTTATTTCTTTGAACTGACTCTTACTACCCAAATCATAATCCTGACAGAATGTTTAATTAAAAAAAAAACAGGTCAAAATTAAGTGAAGTATATTTAGTTTACTAGTATGACCTATTTTTCTTCCTTTTTTCCTTTCTTTTTTAAAAAAAAGAACAAAACTGAGTTACATATAAGTGGATCATTCTATATGTGTAAATACTTCGTTTTTTTCTTTCAGTTTTTCTCTTCGTTTTTCCTTTCGCTCTTTCTTTTCGTTTTTCTCTTCGTTTTTTCTTTCCGTTCTTTCTTTTCGTTTTTTCTTTCCATTCTTTCTCTTCGTTTTTTCTTTCTGTTTTTTCTTTTCGTTTTTCCTTTTTGGTTTTTTCTTTGACAACTGAACTAATTTGATTGTATATTGTGTTATATAAAGTGTTTGACATAAACTAATGGTTTTGGACTATGTTATTTATATTATTCATTTAACCAATATGATAACTTTTATAAATTACAATGATAATAATAACATCATTAATCAAAAACAAACAACAACGAAAAACGAAAAGAAAATGATCTAATGGACATTTGAACTTAATAAAAATGACAATAATTTGTCTAATGGTCTGATAAATAGAGACAAGAGAAATAAATTTAGCCTAGTTAAACTTTTTTTTTTTCAAAAAAAAAAAGAAAACATATGAAATAAAACAGCAGAGATTTGTAGCTCAGGTGGATGATTTTCATGAAGTTTTGCTCTCTAAGCTGGATGGTTTGGTCGTGAAGATTTCATCATTCTTCTAAACGACGTCATCAGCATAAACTCCAGATCTACTTCTAACTGAAATTGCATTCTTCATAGATTGATGAAAATAAGAGAGGATTAGATAGTTGTTTTATACTTAACAGTGTACACTTACAACTACACCTCATCGACCTCATTCAGATGCTAGAAACATGACAGTTAAAATAATCAAGTGAGTTTCTAATGGTACAATAGTCACTATGAACAAGTTGACATCAAGGTGACACTATAATTTATGTGAGCGACGCTAAAGTGGCCTTGAGAATGTCCACCTACTGACTAGGGATAAGTGGGAGTTATAAACCTGTATGAATAATATGGATTATGACTTACAGTTGATGGTTAATGTTAGAATTAGATTTAGAGTTTTATCACGAATCGACATCAGCTAATATCTCAAAATGGTCTTTAACCAAGTGGCTGAACGAATTACGCACCAAAATCCAAGACCTGTTTTCCTAAACCTGAATGGTTCGTCTCAAAATTAAGTCTGTCCGAGATTAACATTTGATGAGAATAACCAGTAAATTGAACCATTCTCCAAAAATCTTTTTTAAATATAATGTACTATATCGCCATATAACTGATCCTGTAGCTCTTCTAGAGTTACTGCCGGTTCTAAGTTTGGGTAAAGGAGGAGGGTTAGGCAGGGGGTTTAAGACCCCAACCCGTAGAAAACTAACTCACTAAAAAACATATGAAACTCCAAACAATTTTCAACCAATATCAAAGTTACAACCTCCAATATGAACGTCTAGGCAGTTCTACTGTATGCAGCTGTAACTTCCAGAACTACTACAACCATCATCAAGAAGTCTCAAGTATTTATAAATAGTTGTCTACGCAAGATACTCAACATCAATTGGCCGGATACCATCAGTGACAGCCTTTTGTGGGAGAGAACAAATCAGCTTCCAATTGAAGAGGAAATTAGGAAAAGACTATGGAAATGGATATGACATACATTACGCAAATCATCAGATTGCATCACGAGGCAGGCTCTAACTTGGCATGCTGAAGGGAAGCGGAAAATAGGAAGGTCAAAGAACACATTACGTGGTGAAATAGAATGAGATATGAAAAGGATGAATAAGAAGTGGAAATAGCTGGATAGGATTGTCCAGGACAGAGTTGGATGGAGAATGCTGGCGGTTGACCTATGCCCCTTCTGGAGGAGTAAAAGGCGTAAGTAATACAGCCACATATCTTGATTATAGTGACTTATTTCAACACAAGGAAAGAACAAAATTTTGCTGACAATTATTCGCTATAATTTAAAATTTGCTTTGTTAAAATATTTTATACACATTACGAACTTCGCTGAAATCTGTCACTCAATGTTATCATTCAATATAGACACACTAAATATGGTTCTGGACCATGATAGATATTGCCTTCAAAGTAATAGCACTATCTAGAGAAATTTGATTTTACTTACTTACTTACGCCTGTTACCCCTCATGGAGGAACATAGGCTGTCGATCTGTACTCTCTATCCAAACCTGTCCTGGGCAATCTCTTCCAGTTCTTTATGGTTGCTATTCATCATTTTCATGTCTGCTTCCAGTTCCCGACACAATATTTTCTTTGGTTTTCCTCTGTTCCATTTTCTTTCAAGATTCCAAGTTACGACTTACCTCGTGATACAGTTTGATGATTTGCGTAATGTATGTCCTATCCATTTCCATAGTCTTTTCCTAATTTCCTCTTCAACTGGAAGCTGATTTGTTTTCTCGCACAGTAAGATGTTGCTGATAGTATCTGGTCTATGGACTTTGAGTATCTTGAGTAGACAACTACTTATAAGTACTTATACCTGAGATGTTATTTTGGTGACCCCCCCCCCGAAAAAATAAATGAAATCTAGTCAACTTTTCATTGTATTTTTGTTTTGTCAGTAGAAATACAGCCAACAGCTTATTATTTTCAAATTATTTAACGAATTCATAAACAGATTGTATTAGTGTAACCATATATCTTTAAGAAAACGGCGAGGCTCAAATTTATGGACGAATTAATCAGATATGAGAATAACAGTTCTTGGATTTTGGCAAGAAATTCAGTCATCCATTTAGCTAAATAGCATCTTGACATTATAATTGATGTTAGTTCATAGTAAAAACCCTAAATCTAATCCAGATCCTCAACTATAATTTCAATAGTTGAAATCATGAGTCAATTTAAGCTAGGCTACTATAAGAAACTTGGAAGCACTGGACGGTCGTTTCGTCTCAGTATGGGACTCCTCATCAGGGAGCACCGACGATCCCGCCTCCTGCGAGATTCAAACCCAGGACCTATCAACAACTATAAATCACAATCCTCATCCTTCACACAAGTTTAAAACTCTCATTTAGTTGTAGTCAGTACGTCGACATTCACAAGGTCACTTTAGCGTTGCTCAAAGGTCGTTCGTAAATTATAATCTCACCACCAACAGCAAAAAAGGAATACAAACTTCTTCATATTTTGATGATTCATTTGAATTTCAATGAAAATTTTATTTCACAGCCTAATAATAAGTATTAAAGATAAGATGTTCTGCATTCAACAACACAGGTCAACTGTTTTAACTCAAATGAAGTATCCACTTAAGAAAAATGAGAAAGAAGTATTATGTAACAAAATGGTAACAATAACAACCTATTAGAAAACTAGAAAAGTGGTCTATTTTATTAAGGTAGACTAAAGAGTAAATTATATTTGATACTTATCTTCATAGAAAATTCTTTGTTAGTACGCATTCATTTGTGGTAGTGTCAAGTCTCATTTGACTATGATCGATTACGTGCCAATTATCAGGTTAAATCCCTCCTCCATAGGATAAATATTAGAAGGACAGTTTTAGATTGTAATTAGGTTATATTTATTGGTGATCTCATCATATCGAAATAATACTGTGATCGTGTCAAAGATTACGGGTGAGACTACTGTGCGTACGTGAGTGAAGTTCGAGGTCACAACCAACGGAAAAGGTCTGTTTTTGATACAATTAAACAAAAAGATACAGTAAAACAATCACTGGTACAATTGATTATAATAATAAATGTTTTCATTTCATCAATCGCATTCTCTTCATAAAAGTAGATTACTATACATCTTTAGCAAAAAGGGGATGATATACAATTATGTATAGATTAAAGAATAATCAAACAGTCAGTAGATTTTGTTAAAGTGTAATATATAAATGCGTAGTGGCTGCTTCACTTTCAATGAAAATCATGTTTATATTAAGTAATCACTACCATATTCATTTAAGTTTTATTGTGAATGGAAGTGTATAGTGTCGGTTATTATGTTAAGCCTATGTCCCTGATTCTAGCTTTCGGATAAGCCGATCTATTCATTCTACTTGAGTCACATTCTGACCTTCTTATTTATTCGCTTATCAATCTTCACTGTTTTTATATCAGCGATTAGGTTTGTGTACATTTCTTATCCCATTACTCATCACATGTCTGTAACTTACTTTTGTGTAACTATAAATATTGATTAACGCTTGGTTAAATGGGAGTTGGCTTACCAGCGATCTTCACTGCTCGTCGTTTCTCTTCTCTCGATTCCATTCGCTTCGTATACAAAATATATGTATTCAAAAGTCCATTCTCGTTACTTGACTTATTTAATTCTGTTATTGACTAACGCGATTTAAGTCGATGATTACCTACAAGGATAGGCGACATGTGTATTTCATTCAATAACAACCATTCATACGACTTACTTGGAGTCAGATCGCGGGCCAGTAAAGTGGCGAGCCCGTCAACAATATCGTTCGATCTAAATGACGACGAAATAAGGGGGCCCACTAAAAGTGTATTGGTGTAATTACAATATGGTTACTAGTTTAGATGATTTGTTATCATGGGAATAATCCTTTGATCAATGATCTCAAAACAATAGATAGGAACCTACTTATCCTAAATTCTGGCTAATTGATACATGCTGGCTAGTTAATAAAATTGGTTCGAATCTTATAGTGACCCCGTTAGTTTTGTTTTGTTCAAAGATTACAGACATACATTTTCTTTTGACAAGTGTTAACTGTTAAGAAGTGTAAGTATATGAATCATTCTTGATTATCCATAAATGCTTAAGCTAATCATTTATTTAATTGACAATCCAACACTTGTTCAATTTGTTAATGTTTCTATCCTAGTTAATAATGTAAGTACCCTTTATAGTGATTAAAAGGATGTTACATCCCACTTTAATTAACGAGTTTTTTTTCATTTGGAAGTTACTGATTATCCATTTTAATGCATTTTAATTCATGTTAATCTATAGCTGAAGTTTTCATTAACTATTTACTAAGTAATGGACAATTGAATTATAAGAATCTAAAAGGAAATAATGAATAAGATGAACATCAATCATTAAAATAAACTTTTCCCTATATTCATAATAAAAAAAATAGTGGTATTGTGGTATGTGCTACTGATCTCGACAGATATAAGTAGTATGTATCGTCAGTTGAAAGTGAAATACCTCATAGTAGACGATTAAGGAGATCAAAGAAAAGTGTTGGGGACGTTAGATTCCCAGAGCTCAATTAGGAAAGGACCTAATTTTGTAATTTTATTTAGGAAATTTGAATATCTTTGTTTTCGCGCCAAAGGCGCTTTTGTCACTTTCATGTCATATTCCCCACTGGGAAATATCTTAAATACTATTGGTCCGTTGCGTCTTTTAGTATGCTATTTGGTAACTCTCCCCAAGGACAGTTTTGTACTGTATATATATACGTTTTGAATTGTGTTTGTTGTTATCGCTCGTTTCTGGCTGTTTGCAGAATATGCTTCCTCATTTCAAGCTTGGACTTCTCCCTCTAATTAGTGGGGCTGAGACGTATCGAATAGCTAGCTTACTGATCATTGGTCACCGAGTCTTGTTTCTCGTTCGCCGATTGGGTGAACTCGCGATAGCTCCAAACCTAGCAAAAAGTGAACGAGAATAGAGAATAATTGGTATGGAAACAAAAGAACAATCAAATCTGAGATGGTTGATTGACATTGTGTAAATGAATTATTTATTGTATGGATCTTAAATTTGACTAAGACATTTCTGTAATGCTGTATTCAAATGCATTCGATTGTCCCCACTTATGTTCTCGTTCACTACACCAAGACTATTGTATTCTAATCAGTAGAGATTTAGATTTCTGATGTTTCATGAATTAGTGTTACACACTTCTCCAGAATAAATAAATAAACAGGCATGAAATGGCATCCTTTACAACACGTTAGATTGTATAATTAAGACATAAATTACATCTCAAAGAATATAATCTGAGAATAGACGGATCTTATTACATCATCGGAAATAAATGAAAGCAATTTAGTGGATGAAGTTTTGCTGTTAATCATTGATGTACTCTATTATCGGTTTGATTTTTCGACTATTCACCTAACTCTTTTCATCCAATCCTACTGTGTTGTGTGCTACTGATGTCGACAGATATAAGTAGTATATATCATCAATTAAAAGTAAAATGTCTGGTGGCACAAGGTATATAAGATCGAAGAGAAGAGAACGAAAACAGAGAATTGTGGCAAGTAAATAGAATTTAAAAAAATCGATTATATAATAATGATGAAATAAAAGTTTGATTTTATTTCATTTCGTAGGGTTTTTTTTCTCCCCCTTCTTTTTTTCTTACTACCTAAAATTACTCAAAATTTTATGGTTAAAATAAATTAGATTAGAAAATATGTTTATTGGTATTGAGTAAAATAAGGGTAAGAAATCTGTGTAAATAAACACTAACTAACACATTCATGAGTCTATATAAGCTAGACTATCACCATGGAAAACTTGGAAGCATTGGACGGTCATTTGACCCTAGTTTGGGACTCATAAACAGTATGCATCCATGACCTCACATGCACGATTCAAATATAGAACATTCGGTCTCGTGGGCGAACGCTCAATATTTAATTGTGTTAATGTTTAACTTCAACCAATCCACGATTTTGCGCAACCATCCACTATTGAACTTTAATGAGTAACTGTCTCACGACAGATACGGTTGAGCTCCACTGGTCACTGCTTCTCCCTAGAACTCCATGAAATACCTCTTAAAGCCAGTCACTAGTGAGCACATAATGATAACTACCAAAATGAAGGCTTTTTTGTAGAGATTGTTGTAATTTAATAGTTGAATTCATGAGTCGTTTAATGCTAGATTTTAGTTAACAATTAAAAAAAGTATTGAAGTGGAATTAATTCATTGAATATTAAAGAACAAATTAGTCAACAAGTACTATCTGATACAAAAAGTTAATCATATCTGTCATCTATCACTTTCTGTCAATCATCTAATATCAACTTGATCATATGACTATAAAAATCATTTGTAAGTTTTCAAGGGATTCCGCCTGGAGCCACTCTGGAGCTCCTGTCGGTCCCAAGCCTAGATAAAAGGGGAGGGTTGGGCATGGGGCTAGCAACTCCATCCCTTAAAAAACTAACTTGCTAAAAAACCGCCAACCAGAAAAAAACTTATCCAAACCATTTAGACTCTGCGCCGAGAGACAGAAGTTCTTCATTTAGAAGAGTTATGACGCCTCATGATGAATGCCGAGGCTGATGCCTCTTCTGCTAACCAGAACAACCATTTATTTAAATACATGGAATGCTCGTACAATGTGGAAGATCGGGAGAGCCTTCCAAATTGCTGCAAGTTTCCAAGGAAATTAAAACCAATTGAGTTTTTTTTTTACGTATTTGAAAATGCAAAATCTGAAATTGTTGATATGAAAAATATGTTTCAATAGCTGAGATCATGAGTGAATGGAAGCTAGACAACCATGGAAAACATGGAAGCACTGGGTGGCCGTTCCGTCCTATTGTGGGACTCCTCAGCAGTGCACATCCACGATCATGACTCGCGAGATTCCAACCAAGGACATACCAGTCCCGCGCCTGGCGCTTAACCAACTAGACCATTGAGCCGGCATTCAACGGTGTTAATGACTAACTTCAACTAATCCACGAAATTGAGCGACACACCCATCATTGTCATCAGTGAGTTACTACCTCACAACTGACCCGGTTGGATGCCGGCTCAGTGGTCCGGTTGGTTAAGCGCCTGGTGTGAGACTGGTATGTCCTGGGTTCGAATCCCTTGAGGCGGGGTCGTGGATGCGCACTGCTG
The DNA here is from genome assembly GCA_944470365.2 of Schistosoma intercalatum. NCBI lineage: Eukaryota > Metazoa > Platyhelminthes > Trematoda > Strigeidida > Schistosomatidae > Schistosoma > Schistosoma intercalatum. Next base: position 41,284,918 of record OX103726.1, read on the forward strand.
AGGAGTCCCAAAATAGGTCGAAACGGCCACCCAGTGCTTCCATGTTTTCCATGGTTGTCTAGCTTCCACTGACTCATGATCTCAACTATTGAAATTACTACAATCTCCACAATACCACTTGTGATACTAATCAAAAATATATTTCCAATTGAAGAATTATATTTCTTTAATTCACTCAATAGTTTTATCATTAAGAGTAAACTTCTTAAAGTATACTTTACTGTGATTTTAAATATATTCAGTCTAAAGATTACTTACATAACACAATATATGAGAATTATGAAATCACTTCATCCATAGACTTAAAAATTGACAACAATTATCTACTGGCTAGTGGTTTATATCATGGTAAAATTCTTTAATAACAATTTATAAACAACCAAATCAACAGAAATAATGATCATCTATAACCTTGTAAAGTATACTGAATGAAGTGAAGAACATTCATCATTAACTTAAAACGATATTTCACTACTTGAAATCATGAGTCAATTGAAGTTAGACCACCATGAAAAACCTGGAAGCACTGGACGGCCGTTTCGTCCTAGTAGAAGTGAAGTTTAACCAGATATGCTGTGAGATATCATCTCCACACCTTTTCTGTTAAAATGATATATCAGAAGAGGTTTTGTGGAGATTTCAGCAATTTCAATAGTTGAGATCATGAGTCTATTGAAACTAGACCACTATAGAAAACCTGGAAGCACCGGATGAATTTATATTGACTGATGGAAAATCAAAACACTTTAGATATATGGTTACGAGCTTAAAAGATGTTAGTTATCTTAGAGTAGATTATTATTCATTATTCATATGATCTAGTAATTATTCAAAAGCAATGAGACAATGAATGCCTCCATAAACTAGGGATACCTGAATAATTGAGTGATAAACTATATGTGTAGTAAACGAGAGTTCATTTAGGGAAGATCGATTAGGTGTTTATAAAGTTCTCCAGTAGAGTATGATAACCATACATTAAATATATTATTTACACATCTTCCTTCAGTTGTCCTTTACACGCTTCATGATTCGGCCAAACTATGAGTCATCAATTTTGGCACAAAATTACTCCATACATGTGGCTAAATAGAGTTTTGGCATTATAGTGATATCAGTTCGTGATGAAAACCTTAAATCTAATTCCTAACCCTAAACACCAACTGTAAATCATAATCTCAATTCCCCATATTGGTTTATAACCCTCATTTGGTTCTATTTATTAAGTGGACACTTTCAAGGTTACCTTAGTATCCCTCAAAGTTCATCCATAAATTATAGTCTCATCCATGATTCTTTCAATTCTGTTGTTCTTATAATTTCTCTCTGTTTCTCCTCCTTTTTGTTCTCTTCAATTCAATCTTCTCAATCATCTGCTACTAGACATTTCACTTTTAACTAGTGTTATATACTACTTGTATCTGTCGATATAAGTAGCGTACATCACATAAGCATTATGTTAATTATCAAAATATTAGTAAACTAAATGATGAAACAGTAGTGATTCAACAACAAACAAATAAAACAGAATAATTTTTTTCTAAAATGCAAAATTCATTCAGTTCCCACTTGTAATTGAATGTTATCTCCTATTGAATTGAGTCATTGTAAATCATTTACTACTAAAAAAAAAGAGAAAATAAATTGAAGTATGCTCTATATGTGACAATATACTCTTGACAACAAAAACAACAACAGCAACAATGACGACGATGACGACGACGACAACAACAAAAACAAAAACAAACAAGCAGTGTTTGGTTGATTACGCTTGATTGATATTGCATGATCTAATTTATACTTCAGTATAATGGGATTTATTGAATTAATTTTAATTTATTATTACCATTAGATAATCAACATACTGTGACAATGACACAAAAATGAGAATAACCAGAAAAAAGAAAAAGAAAACCTACACCACAAGTTATTGGTAATGGTTGTTTGTTTTGTTTTGTTTTGTTTTACGGTTGATCTAATCATAGATGCAAAGTGTTTGAGAACAGAATCGATTTATGATAATTTTTATGCAAATATTTATTTCAATAATTGAAATCATGGATCAATTGAAGCTAGACGATTATGGAAAACCTGGAAGCATTGGATGGCCGTGGATGCGCACTGCTGACGAGTCCCATAATAGGACAAAACGGTCATCCAGTGCTTCCAGGTTTACCATGGTAGTTGTCTAGCTTCAAATGACTCATGATTTCAACCACTGAAATTTCTAATATCTCCACAAAACCTCTTCTGAAAATATTTATTTATCATTAACAAAAAAAAAGAAGAAAGAAATTGTTTGAATTACGAGATGATTCAATAGTGGCCCTCAACATGCACAAAGGGAAAAAGCAAGATCGTCAAGTATGACAAAGAGAACACTAACCCAATCTCACTTGATGAACAAACTCTGGAAGATGTGAAGTCTTTCACGTACTTGGGAAGCATCGTCAATGAACAAGGAAGATCAGATGCAGACGTAAACGTTAGGATTTGCAAAGCAAGGGTCGCATTCCTACAATTGAAGAACATATGAGACTCAAAACAAATATCAACCAATATCAAAATCCGAATCTTCAATACAAACGTCAAGACAATTTCACTACACAGAGCTAAAACTTGGAGAACTACCAAAATCATGGTTAATTTTGATTTAGTCCTTTTGTTAACTTAACACACAATGTTATTTGAACAGTAACAATTCGCATAATTCTTTGTACCGTTATGATTACTAGAGCACATAACAGATTCTAGCTAAAATGTCGATCACTTGAATATCACTCGAGGATTCATCCTCCTCCCCATATACGTATGTACGCAAATCCTATTATTAGTCCTCGGTTTGCCTTGCTGCGTCCTCATGTAATTTAACTATAAATCTGCCTATGTAATTAGTTGCATATACTTATTCGCCTCTCCGCTTGAAATTCGCTCGATTTTCTTATAGCTTTGTGATATGTACTATCCGCTAAGAAAAGTGTATTTGCGGCTACTCATTGTCTTCTAAATTTAGATCACCGTTGAAACTTATAGTATAACAGTTACCGAGGTGATCGATTAACGAAGCAATGCCATTACAGATCCATTGTAGGAATAGAGAAATAAAAGAACATATAATAAACTATATATTACATTTATACAAGTCTATAACTAATAGTAAAACAAAACTATTAATAATAAACTTTTCAATTAGTTATAATCATAAGAAATAAATCCATTAATCATGGATACAATCTGTCTGAAGTTTTATTATTTTTTCTAAAGGAAATTAACATTTGAAAGCTGGTTAATCAGGGTGGAAAATTTGCTTATTATTATTATTATTATTATTATTATTATTATTATTATTATTATTATTATTATTATTATCTTATCCCATACACACGAACAAAAGCAGATGAAGTCAACTAATGTAACAGAAACCTCTGTCTGCATCAGTAGGCCTCAACGTATACAAGGGAGAAACCAAGGTCCTCAAATACAACACGGAGAACAGTACACCAATCACACTTGATGGAGAAACTCTGGAAGATGTAGAATCCTTCACATACCTGGGAAGCATCATCGATGAACAAGGAGGTTCAGATGCAGACATAAAGGCGAGGATTGGCAAAGCAAGGGCTGTATTCTTACAATTGAAGAACATATGGAACTCAAAACAACTTTCAACCAATATCAAAGTGAGGATCTTCAATACGAATGTCAAGACAGTTCTATTGTACGGGGCTGAAACTTGGAGAAATACTACAACCAACATCAAAAAGGTACAAGTATTTACAAATAGTTGTCTACGCAAAATACTCAACATCCATTGGACGGGTACCATCAGTAACAGCTTTCTATGGGAGAGGAAAAACCAGCTTCCAATTGAAGAGGAAATTAGGAACAGATGATTGAAGTGGATATGATATACATTACGCAAATCATCAGATTGCATCACGAGACAAGTCCTAACTTGGAATCCTGAAGGGAAGCGGAAAATAGGAAGGTCAAGGAATACATTACGTGGTGAAATAGAATAAAATATGAAAAGTATGAATAAGAAGTGGAAATAGCTGGATAGGATTGTCCAGGACAGAGTTGGATGGAGAATGCTGGTGGTTGGCCTATGCTCCTCCACGACGGGTAACAGGCGTAAGTAAGTAAGTAAGTAAGTAAGTAAGCAAGTAAGTAAGTAAGTAAGTAAGTAAGTAAGTAAGTAAGTAAGTAAGTAAGTAAGTAAGTAAGTAAGTAAGTAAGTAAGTAAGTAAGTAAGTAAGTAAGTAAGTAAGTAAGTAAGTAAGTAAGTAAGTAAGTAAGTAAGTAAGTAAGTAAGTAAGTAAGTAAGTAAGTAAGTAAGTAAGTAAGTAAGTAAGTAAGTAAGTAAGTAAGTAAGTAAGTAAGTAAGTAAGTAAGTAAGTAAGTAAGTAAGTAAGTAAGTAAGTAAGTAAGTAAGTAAGTAAGTAAGTAAGTAAGTAAGTAAGTAAGTAAGTAAGTAAGTAAGTAAGTAAGTAAGTAAGTAAGTAAGTAAGTAAGTAAGTAAGTAAGTAAGTAAGTAAGTAAGTAAGTAAGTAAGTAAGTAAGTAAGTAAGTAAGTAAGTAAGTAAATAAGCAAGTAAGTAAGTAAGTAAGTAAGTAAGTAAGTAAGTAAGTAAGTAAGTAAGTAAAGTGAGTAAGTAATATTCATTCACAACATTATCCGTGCATAGAAATGAATTAGATTACTTTATTCATCTCATTTATATCTGATACAGACAGAACTAAAGTAGTAATTAATCCTTTGTAATATGATTGTTCTATTCCAATATACTCAATTTGAAATGATTTAAGAATAATACAAAAAATAATCATGAATAAGAGCTATTAGTGTAAGTTTCTTTTACTGAATTGTTAAGCAGGTTAATCTACCGGATATCCTGTCCATTCTAGTTCAATTTCAAAATAGATTTCATTGATAGTTAATAAATTTCCTATGTTAAATATTAAACTTTTGTTTTAACTATGAAAGTATTCTGATTTACTGAATTAAAACCATTGTTAAACGAGTATTTTTAAGATTCAATCTTCCGAAATAGGATTCTATGGAGATTGTAGTAATTTCAATAGTTGAATTCATAAATCAGTTAAAGCTAGACTACCATGGAAAACCTGGAAGCACTAAATGTCTATTTCGTTCTCATATGGGACTCCTCAGAAGTAGTTGAAGTTAGATATTAATACCGTTGAATGACTCCTCAGTGATCTTCATATTAAGCATTCACTCGTGAGATCGAAGGTTCTGGGTTCGAATCCCAAGAGTGAGATGGTGGATATGTACTGATGAGGAGTCCCCTACTAGGTTGGAATGGCCGTTCAATGATTCCAGGTTTTCCATGGTGGTCTAGCTTCAATTGGCTCATGATTTCAACTTGTGAAATTTCTAAAAATCTCCACAAAACCCATTCGGATGATAATAATGTAGTTATAAACTGTGTGAGGTCTACATACATGATAAGATCTATTCGTTTCTATTTATTTCTTTGAGTTATTGTCAAAATCAGTAGATATAAGTAGTACATAATTCATGTAATTAAGATTTAATCATTCTTTCAAATTGTTTTGATAATGAAAATAAATAATGTCATAGAGTAATAATTCAATAGTCATAAAGGTTGATTTAGATAGATTAAGTCAAAAAGAGAATATTGGCTTCAACTGAGGTAGGTAACATGATATGGTAATAATACTGATGTTCCTAGATACCAAATTGAATATAGAATAAACCATTTGTTTGGATTCTACTTTATTCAGTGGAAACTGACATAAATAGACAAATATTTTAATGAAAGCTAATGTTTTTTAATATCTAGAGATTTGTAATTTGAAATTATAAGCTTTGATAGAGTAATGTGAAGATCATCAGAGAGTGGATTTGTGGAGATTCTAGTGAATTTGCTACTTAAATTCATGAATCTTTCTAAGGTAGACCATTATTGAAAACATGGAAGCACTAGTATGAGACTAATCAGCAGAACGCATCCATAATCTTGCATGCAGGATCCTAGGTCTCTCGCGTGAACGTTTAACCTCAACACCACTGATGAGGTGTCCAACGGTGTTGATGTCTAACTTTGATCAATTCATGATCTTGTACATCTTTTCATCTACTGTCTGAGGCAGGATCGTGAATGCGCACTGCTGAGGAATCTCATGTAAGGGAGAAATGGCTATCCATTGCTTCCAGGTTTTTAGTGGTAGTCTAGCTTAGGTCGACCCATGAATTCAACTATTGTGAGGATATTGTGTCACCAAGCTATTCGATTACGTTAACAATTATGAACTCATCAATTATCCGGTTAAACGTTTGTCAAAACTGAGGTCACTCAACTTTATTTCATAAGTTTCAAAATTAAACAATCTGAACACCTTCGAAATATGCTTCTGATGTATACGCGAGAATGATAATGATTGGTTGTTTGCTTATCCAGACTTGTAGATAATCTGACAGGCGTTAGATGAGTTATATATTCCTTTATCCTTATTATTATTAATTGATTGTTGATTGCTGTTCGATTGTGTCGGATTGTTGTCGGGTTTTTTTTGGTGTGGAAATATATTTACATTCCAGTCAGGATAATCACGTATTCTTCATATGAGTTGTGTATAGATATTTGTCTAAGGTACGTTAACGTCCTATTCGTGTAAACGTGGAAAATCAAGCGTTATAACAGCTTCATTTGAAGCAATACACTTTTTCTATCTTTAAATTCATTGTCCAGAACATCTATCAGAATTCATTGGAGGAGTTACGCTTTTCAGGCATTACATTAATTTACATTTTCATTATTCCTGTATCACTATAGTGTCATATACACACAAAACGGAACTTTAGAAAATCATCCAAAGTTAATAAAATTAGTGATTTAAGTATTATTCAAAGACCCATAAACAATTATAAACAATACATTTAGTGGATCAGTTTGCTTACTTGTCAACCAAGGAAAACAGTTAAGTTTTTGATTAAAAATAAATGTTACTGAAACCAGATCGTGTCAGACTGATACAGGTTCGAGAAAAATGAGATTGATGTTATGTTTCTCTCTCAGATAAACAGATAGATAGATAGATATGGCTACGTATATTGAAGGGATATTCACAGTGATGCTGGGTTCTATGAACTACGTTAACGTTTTTTGGAACTTCAATTGTCGTCGTAGAAAATACTAGTTTGGTGTGCGCTGCTGATATCAACAGATATAGGTAGTATGTGTCATCCATCAAAACTGAAATGTCTGGAGGTAGAAAGTTAAGAAGATAGAAGAAAAGAGAATGAGAATAGAGAATCATTGATGTAGAAACGTTTTTATTTATTTATTTAGACACATAAACGTTGGTGCAAGGAAGCACCAAATAGATATGAACCGCATAAATCATTTCATTTATGTGAGGGCTGGGATATTGTCTGGGTGCCCAAATTGAAGCAGGTGGTTTTCTTATAGAGCCACACTCCGAGCCTTTGACCTGCAGGTATACTTCACAAGGCAGTGGAGCAAGGTCAGGAGATTCAGTCTCATGGTAGCCAGTAACCAGTAATTGGTTCATGCGCCATTTTTCCCCTCAGCATACTGGAGCACATGTACACCACTGGTTTGGAATCAGGGTTTTCTAACTACTCTAGGTGGATCCTATATATACACCGACCCAGTTAAAGCACCGGATATTCGTTTTTCATCCTCTCAATTTCGTAAATAACAGTAATGCCACTGGAAGGCAGTGAGTAGAACTTCCCTGTCAATAACTGTATACGCGTGGCCATGTGAGAGCATTTCGAGAAGGATTACGAGTTCACGTAAATTTTCATAAAGAACGAAGACTCAGTGACATAATAACCAAATAAACTAACTATTCTGATGCGTCTCAGCCCTCGAAGACTTCTACCTGAAGTTCGTGTTGATGATACCATTCAAAAGAACGTTGAAAGCTCCACGACCAAATCATCCGCCTCAGAGAACTGAACTCGATCAAAATCATCCACCTGAGCTACAAATCTTCTTCACCATGAATTATTATCCTTAACTATAGAAATCTAGCGTTTAACTATCGAACTTTACAAAGATTTAAATGAGTTAAATAAAAGATTATTATATAATTAGACACCGCTTCATTAAGCCCATCACATTTTACACATACGAACATGACCTTATATGTAAAGAGTATTGGTACAAAAGAAAAAAGAAAAAAGATTTTAATATAGCAATCACACTATCTATCCTTGTTTAAAAAGCTTGTGACATGAGGTTATATTGAGGCAATCCTAACAGAATGAACATATGCCAACATAAGGCTGATCAATTGCAGTAAAACAACACCAAGTGAATTTAAACTTCATCTCATTGCACAAGCAATTAGCTACCAGGACTCTCTAGCTAAGTGGATAACGAGATGGCGTTTGAAGCGAACGGAACTGAGTTTGAGTTCCAGAGTGAACATCAACTCTAAGATGCAGGTACATCTAGTCGACGAGTCCTAAATGGGACGAAACGCGCGTTCTGGATCTCACTGATAGCCACTATCTATCTCTGCTTAAAAATCACACTAACAGTAAATAAGAAATTTTTAATTTAAGAGATTGTCATACTGTCAAAATATTATCTAACAAACCATATTTCTTTAGGGAATTCATTTCTGATTATGAATTTGTCATTTATAAAACGTTATCTATCTATCTATCTATCTTCCTATTCTTCAATATATTTACTTATCTACCTTGAGAGGTTTATCTTTTATCTTATCAGTCTTTAATTTGCACACTCTGATCATAAACAAAATAATTAAGAGTAATTTCTTGTCATTGAAACGATAAAGAGTAATTGTGAATTCATCAATATGTCTTCATTAAAAAAGAACGAATTGAGACTAAGAATAAACAGATAACATCTATGATAAATTTCAATACTGTATCATATCCATGTATTTTCTTTTAATTTCGTACAAACGCAATGAACTATGGACGACTATTAGTTTTATATATTCCAAGTAAAGACCTGTGTCAGAGGAGGCTGCTGACTTTCTCCCTCTCTCTTTATTCTGATGGTTGATTAGATGATGAAAATCTCCTGATCTTAGTAGTTGACAGCTTTGCAAGCAGTTAGGTTATTTGGACTTACCAAATCATTTAGTTCTTCTATCCCATACACATTAACAAATGCAAATGAAAACAGCTAGTTCAGCAACAGCTTCTACATTAGTTGACCTCAACATACACAAGGGAAATTGTAAAATCCTGAAATATAACAAAGAGAACATCAACCAAGTCACAATTAACGGAGAAGCAGTGAAAGAGGTGGAGATTTACGCGTACCTGTGCAATATCATCAATGAATAAGGGGGAATCTGATTCAAATGTGAAGACTGTAGAAGTAAAGACAACATTTATACAGTTGAAAAACATATGAAACTCAAAACAATTGTCTGTCAGCCAATATCAAAGTCAGAATCTTTAATACAAACGTCAAGACAGTTCTAATGTACAGAGCTGAAACGTGAATAACTAATAGAACCATCATTAACAGAGTACAAATATTTTTAAACAACTGTCTACTCAAGATACTCAATGACCGTTTGTCAAAGTGACTTTCAGGATGTCCACTCAGTTACTAGGACTAAATAAAGATTATTATTATATAATCTGTTTATTGATAATTTTGCCTTAATAATAATAATCAGTATAGTATAGTATACGGTTAATACAAACAGATTAACCCTGTATAAAGAAGACTAAATGACTGAAGTTTCACATTACCAGATGACTTTGATCAGAAAACGATTGATTCATCACAATAAGGAACTCTTCATAAGTGTGCTTCCAAAACCATACAAGAGTTCGAATATAGAGCTTTGAAGCTTCTCAAACGGTATTTAAGCTTCAGACTTTTCAGTTAATAGCCAGTGATTCAAATTTATAACTCTGTTGAACTCATCTGTGACTATAATCTATTGCCTTTGATGTCATGTTTAACATATTTGGATTCGATTGTTTACAGGTTCACTTAAGATTTCTGGTAATTATCTCTAGATGTTAATCATTAGTAAACATGTGGTGAGTGTTGTTATTAAAGATATTGGAGAACCTTGATGAAAGTTATCTGTTTTTGTTTGTTTTAACACATCATTTTGTCTATTCATCGTATGATCCATGCAGACATGTTTATGAAAAGTTTACAATCTTTCGCTGTACAACTTATAAAAAAGTACAATCAGAGACACCATGATGGCTGGCGATATGAACTGAAAAGAATGAACATTATTCAGATGTTGATTCCTGAACTGCTAACATTTAACTGGCGATTATTCATTATTTATCATCAAGATTAATTAAGAAATAAGAAAAGGAAACTTGTCGAAATACTTTCTGCTGAGAATACTATATTGTACCAGTATAGTGAAAGAGAACACAATTGGGTACAATCGAATGTATTTCAATACAAAATCATAGAATCTCTCTGTAAAATGTGAAAACCACACAGTAAATTCTTCATTTGTAAAATGTCAATCAATTGTCTCAGACTTCATTGTTCTTTCATCTCCTGGCAGCAAACGAGAACACAGAAAGATTAGTGTGGTAACAAAGAAAACAATAAAGTTTAAGACGATTGATTGACATTTTGCAAATCAAGTATTTACTGTATAGTTCTCAGATTTTACTAAGAGATTCTGTAATTTTGTGTTGAAATACTTTTGACTGTTCCCATTTGTATTCTCGTTCACTACACTAAAAACATAATATTCAATAAAGCTATTCATAATAGTAATGAAATAACAATAATGATATATCAGGAGTACAAATTTTAAGTATATAATTGATGATAACTGTCAATGAGAAAAAGGATCCAAAGAAATATTATTCATATATATATATATATAGAGAGAGAGAGAGAAAGGGAGGGAGGGAGAGAGAGAGGGTGAGGGAGGGAGGGAAAGTGAGGGGAAGAGAGGGGTTGGGAAAGTGAGACAGAGAGGGAGAGTCAATCAATGGGGAAGCAGACTATAGTTTTTTCGTATTTAATGGATTAATTAAAGAAAATAACGCAAAATTAGTTATTCGACTACAATAACCGTACAAAATAAGCTTTCAAGAGATAGATCTGCATGAATTACAAAGAAGAATGTTAGTTATTAAATATTTCTGTTATTTAGATGATTTGTTATGAATAATCTCAGTCGTGATTCCACAGATATACACTTCAATGTAAAGTGATTGAAAGCGATATTTAGTTTTCAATGGAGTTGAAATTTTCCGATTTATCAGACCAGCGATCAGATATATTATAAATGAGGTATTTGTTAATTGACGAATCAACGTGTAGAAGTGACGTGTGCATAACAATTTACAACTAAGTATTAATCATGTTTATGCCCACTAATGCTTCACTTTAAGCTTTCTTAACTAGGTAGATCAGTAGTAAAGACATTGATTAAAGTAGTGGAGAAAATTTGTAGCTTAGGTGGATGATTTTGATGATGTTTTGTTCTCGGAGTTGGATGGTTTGCTCGCAAAGCCTTCATCGATCTTCCGAACGATATCATCAGTACAAACTTCAAGTAGAAGTGAAGTGTTCGAATTTCTCCACATGTGGTCCACAGCTTGTCTTGTAGACATCAATGTTGATTAGTTCTTGTGTATAACAGTAATCATCATTAATAATGTACATAGTTTACACGTAAATACCTATCTACCTATAGCGCTTATTTTTAAACACAATATTCAATCAAATGTAGACTTGTATTTTGTTTTATTTGATTAGAAATAGTGAGTAAAATATCATGAAACAATGAGAGGTTGTTTCACTGAGACCCATCACCGAAAGAGTGTAATAAAATCCAAGTCAATAATGATTACTACATTCGGTAGCTTACATGATCATTTAAGTTTGAATTATAATAATCATCTAGACAGGTAAAATCTTACAAAGTTATTAGTAAAGTACAAATAACATTGCAGATTTTTTTGGTAACACTGAGCAACAATACCAGGAGGTTTGGAATGTGTTTCTCCCTCTCTGAATGCAAATTGTTGCTTCAGGACTGAACTGAGTCAATATGTGAACTAAGTATAGAGAGTGAAGTAGTCGGAGGCATTGACAATGTCACATATCTTGGAAGTCTGATCAGCCCTAATAATGGGTTGGTGTCTGACGAAATCTCAGCACAGATCCAAAAAGTTCGTTTGGCTTTTACCAACATGCGTCATCTATGTTGAAGGCGAAATATCAGTCCATCGAATAAGGGACGAGTATACTGCACAGTAGTTCGTTCTGTTCTAATTTACGGCTGCGAAACGTGGCCATTTAGGGTGAAAGATACTCGTCAGCTACTAGTGTTTGATCACAGATGTTTTAGAAATATTTCCAGCATCTGATGAGATCACCGAGTAATTACTAGTGAGGTTAAATTTAGGGTATCAAGGAATGATGGTAAATCAGTTGATGAAGTTGTGAATTTCCATTGATTGAGGTGGTTGGTTCACGTGTCACGTATGCCTGAACACCGATTACCACGAAGCGCAATGTTGACTAGTGTTGGAGACGGTTGGACGAAAGTTAGGAGTGGCCAAACCAAAATGTGGCATCAGTGGTTGAAGTCACTGACTTCTGGTCTGAGTCATGTTGATAGGTGCAGACTACCTGGTTTGGGTCCACGGGACTATCGTAACGAATGATTGGAGACTGTTGGTGACATTGCTCAGAATCGATCAAAATGGCGTGTATGTATACACTTTCTGTTTTCCCTTAAACTATGAGATTAAAATCGCTTCATATCTTTCTTTCTACGAACTAATTGTTTCTTCCTGTACTATATCCTTACATAAAATCCTTTCTTTTTATATTACACCATTGAGTTAACTGCTTCTATGAACTTGGTTTTCATCTTGTAGTGCTAATGGGGTATGGTAACTTGGACCAATGCATAAATGTGCCTGATCCTACTTTGTAGCTGACAGACTGACTGACGATTGGAATCCTTTTCTTTCATTCTTTCCAACAAAAAAATCTGTAATTTTTTCAAATTTCATTTAACATTGATCAATGATGGAAATAACACAATCAAACTCATATCAATAATGTAGTAGTATATTTTACTCTTACCAAAAAAAAGAAAAACAGAGAGAAATTTACACTTATTTTTGACATTTCTCATTAAAATTCTTATTGAAATTTTTGAAAAATGTCAAAATATCATTTTAAGTTAATGAAAAAAATATTTTTCTTTCAATTTGTAGACAAAACCGATTACTCATTATAGTCAAAGATAGTTAGTGGCTAGTAGTGGAATTGAAGACGGGCGTTTCGTTCTGTTTGAGACTCGTCAGCTAGATCTACTTGCATCTGAGAGTTGGTGAAATGTGCGTCCTAGATTCCATTGCTAGCCACTATCCATCTTTGCTTAAAAAGCCCATGACTTTAAGCTAGATCGTGGCAATCCGCACACGATGCATATATGCCAACAAGAGACTGATCAATTTCAGTCCTTAATAACAATGAGAATATACAAGTAAACAACATCAAGTGAATTTATTATTCATTATATGTGAAAAAATTATAATTGAAATAATCTCAGCGATTGAAATCCAAAATATTTTCAATGTTTCGTCTTACAAACTTGTCTTGACCAGTGGAACTAATCTGTATCGGGTATAAACAGGTATCTAACTCAGTACAATGAAAGATGGTCGTGCAATTTTGTGAATCGATTGAAGTTAGACAATAATACCGTTGAATGCCGGCTAGCTCAGTGGTCTAGAGGTTAAGCATTCTCATGTGAGTCTGAAACCCCTAAGTTCAAATCCTGCGAGAGAGATCGTGAAAGCACACTGCTGAAAAGTCCCACAATTGAACGAAACTGTCGTCTAGTGCTTCCAGGTTTTCAATGATGATCTAACATCAATCAATTCATGATCTCAATCAAAAACTTACTAATCTCTACAACCCTATGCTGATCACAACCATGTGCTCACAAGTGAATAGGTTCGTGAGAGAATCCTCGGAGTTCTAGTAAGAAGCCGTGACCAGTGGAGCTAATCCATATCAGGTAGAGATAAGTATCGATCTCAGTACAATGGAAGATGGTCCCTCAGTTTAATGTATTGGTTGAGGCTAGACATTATTACTGTTGGATGGCTCCCCAGTGGTCTAGTAGGTTAAGTGTTCATGCGCTAGACCAAAGATGTTAGGTTCAAATCCCGCGAGCGAGATCGAGAATGCACACTTCTGAGGAGTCCCACTATTGAACGAAACAGCCGTCTAATACCTCCAGATTTTCATTGATGATCTAACATCAATCAATTCATAATCTCATTTAAAAACTCTCTGAACTTCTTCAATGTTGTTTGTAAAAGATTTAAAGTTGATATGTTTATTAATAAATAAATAAACAAATAAATAAAACATCACATTGAACATTTAACATTGAATATTGAACAATCAAATAAATCGGAGAATTTTTTTTGTTTTTTTTTTCCAAATGAATAAAATAATAAACATACTACTAAAATAATATTTTTTGCATCAAAAAAAAGTAGGGACGGGGGGGGGGCGATAATTTTTTTTCCAGTCAGATAATGAAAAAAAGTGAATTTCTAATGGAAAACTCTATCTGTCAATGTAAAAAACGAACAAACAAACAAACAAACAAACAAAATAATTTTGATTTCTAATCTATGATTAATCAGAATAATGTTTATTAATAAATAACCGAAAAAAAAGAAGAAAAATAATAATAGAGGAAAAAAAGAAAGAAAAAAGAGAAAAAAATGAAATGGACATTTGATGTTTTCATTTTTATGTTTAGATTGATGCATATTTGTTTTTGGTGGAGTTTTGTTCTCTGAGCTGGGTGGTTTGGTCTTGGAGCTTTTATCGTTCTTCTGAATGATATCATCAGCACAAACTTCAGATAGAAGTAAAGTGTTCGAATTTCTCCATATGTGTTTCACAGCTTGTTCTGTGCACCTCGATGTTGATTGGTTCTTGCTGATGATGTCGTTTAGAAGAACGATGAAAGCTCCACGACCAAACCATCCAGCTCAGAGAACAAAACTCCACCAAAATCATCCACCTGAGCTACAAATCTTCTCCACCATCTCAAAATGCATATTTGTATTTGATTAGAATATTCCATATATATATTTATATATGCAAAATATTACCGACCTTTGATGCTACCATGACGTGGTGGTCAGGCTTGCCTATCCTGATGAAGCAACTAAGATATGCTGGCAGGAACAACCGTTCCTCAAGGTCTTATCATGTCAGACAGGTTAGTTGAAGAGCGGTAAGACTCAAAGCAACAAACTCAAAGTCCGAAGGTGAAGTTGTATTGCTGACTGTATAGAGGTGTGACAGCAGTAAGGTGTTTCCTTCAGACAGCCAGCATGACAGCGATACTGCCTTCTCAGAAGCAAGGGTGGGGTTAGAAAAAATTGACGCAAAAAATACACACCTCACCTTATCCCACAGAAATCCGTCTTCGGCGGTATGGCTTTAACAAGTACGTAGCTAACACAAAAATTACTCATAAAAAGGTCGTGTCTCCCCTTAAAATAAGAGATTAAAATCGCTTCATATCTTTCTTTCTACTCACTGAATCTTTCTTCCTGCACTATATCCTTATATGCAATCTTTCTCTTATATATTACCACCATTGACTTAACTACTCCTATTAATCCGGCGTTCATCTTGCTGGGCTAATGCGGTATGGCCACTTGGACCAATGCATATATGTGCCTGATCCTACATTGTAGTTAACTGACTGCCTTATCAAAGTATGTATTAGAGATTTTGTGGATATTATAGTCATTTCATAGTTGAATTCATGAACTAATTAGAGATAGAATAATATGAAAAACTTGGAGTCACTGGACAGTCGTTTCGTTCTAGTATGGAACTACTTATCAGTGTGCATACAGGATTCTGCTTGTGAGATTCGAATCCGGGACTTATCAGTCTTGCGTGCGAATGCTTAACTTCTAGACTATTGAGCTGGCATCATGAATTCAACTATGAAATTACTATAATATTTACAAAATCACATTCTGTTCGTAATCATCATATGCTCACTAGTAACGGTCTTCAAGTGGTATTTCCTGGAGTTTTAATGAGAAGCCATGACTAGTGGAGTTCAACCGGATCTGTTGTGAGATGGTAAATCATTGAAAGCAATGGTGCATGGAGGCGCAATTTCGTGCATAGGTTAAAGTTAGACATTAACACCGTTGGATGCCCACCAGCTCAGTGGTCTAAAGATTAAGGGTTCGCGCACGAGACCGAACATCTTGTACTCGAGTCGCACATGAATGATCGTGGAGGAGTCCCATACTAAGGTCAAATGACTGTCCAGTGGTTTCAGGTTTTCCATGGTGGTCTAGCTTTAATTGACTCATGAATCCAACTATTAAACTACTAATAAGTAGTTTGCTCAGTTAACAAAATGAAATATCATTGATGGATAGTTTAGAGAAATTAGCTTAGTTTTCATTTTATTATTATACGAATGAATAATTCGCAGGTTTGTTTTAATCCAATACAAGGTAAAACTCTTAAGTTGATGAATTACATTATCATAGAATTAAGGTGGTTTAAAATTTACATTACACAATTCTCATCACCATCTATTCAGATAAACAATGAGATCCAATTCAGGAATAGGTTAGAAAGTCTTGCGGCTTGATTGAACTATACGTTATTACTTTAATATATGAGTGAAAACGCTACATAATATGTCCCATACAAATAACAATCTCAAGTGATTACATCTAAATCTTTGATGAACCTAATGATTATGATCATTCACAGGAAGATATGTGTTTTTATAGCATTAATTTATTGATAATAGTGTACTTAAAAAAAGTAAGTCAGCTCAAGTTGCTTTTTCGCTGGTGATATGAAATTAAAATATTCTTGGTTAAAATTGGTTTTGATTTAGTTCATGAACTGATTAATGTTAGATCATCATTGGAAACCTTGAAGAACTTGACGGCCGTTTCGTCCTAGTATGGGACTGTTCAACAGTGCGCATCCATGATCCCACTCGTGGGATTCGAACTCAGCTTATTAGACCACTGAGCTGACAAGCATTCAGAGGTGTTAATGTCTAACCTCAACCAATCCACGAAAAATTAGTTTTATCATTACTACAGTGTAGCTAGTATTTTTCTGTACTTTTTTCAAACTGTTTTGTTAGTTTGGAACTTAATAATCATCACTAATCGATCTTAGATGATGTCACAACTTTTCGAAAATACACGTTAGTAATCAATAATGCAACCTCAAAAACCGTTTGTAGTGAATGGAAATTTATTAAACCACTGTGTTTACATCCAGTAGTTATTCTAAACAATCTCGTATTCCATATCATAGATATCGTAGATATTAAAAACCTAGACTCAGGAGCGTACAGTCATGATTTCACCAGGGGTCAAATTCAGAACTTTCTGAGTTCAAAGAAAACATCAAACATTTAGACTAATGAGGTGGCATCAATTAATCCATTGATTCCTGGTTTCAGTTAGTTGTGTAATTACAATCAGCCGGTGATGTAAAACTCCGTATTCAATAATTTTCAGAATACACAGATATAGCAGTCAAACTCAGTCATTTGATGCTATTCAGTGGTCATCATTCAGTGCCATCTGTCTTGCTAAGGTTATGAGCTTATTTCATTGGCAATAGCTTCTTCATTATAACTTCGAAAATTTTTTTATTAAAGTTAGTCACTAGTCAATATTCTGTTTATTTATGCAAAAAAATATTGTTTTGTCTCATTGAAATAAGGTCAGTATTGTCAATACAAATGTCAATACAGTTCTACTGTATGGGGCGGAAACATCGACAACTACGAAATCCATCATCCAGAATATACAAGTGTGTATTAACAGTTGTCTTCACAAAATACTTCGGTTCCGTTGGCCAGACACTATCAGCAACAACCTACTGTGGGAGAGATTGCAGTGGAGGAAGAAATCAGAAAGAAGTGCTGGAAGTGAATAGTACACACATTGAGGAAAGTACCAAACCGAATCACAAGGCAAGTTCTCATATGGAATCCTGGAGGCGAAAGGGGGAGAGGAATACGAAAGAACACATTACGCCGAGAAAGAGAAACAGTCATGAGAAAAATAAACGATAATTGAATAGAACTAGAAAGGAACATGGAGGACAGAGTTGGTTGGAGCATGCTGGTCGGTGGCCTATGCTCCACTGGGAGTAAAAGGCCTAAGTAAGTTGTTGAAATAAATTATTTAGAATCTTTAGACAGGGAATCAACAATTAAACATACTTCATTAAGTATTGTTTACTTGCATCTTCTCATTGTTATTAATGACTGAAATTGATCAGTCTCTTGTTGGCATATATGCATTATGTGAGGATTGTCACGATATAGCTTTAAGTTACAGACTTTTTAAACAAAGATAGATAGTGGCTAGCAGTGGAATCCAATGAAGCGCGTAGTTAACTCAATCATGTTACGATACTGGGTTCGAATACCAGAACGAACATCAACTCTAAGATGCAGGTATATCCAACGAACAAGTTCCAAAATTAAACAAAACACTCATCATGAATTCCATTACTAGCTACTATCCATTTGTTTTTAGCTTAATGAAACAGATTATCATTTTCGCTTTAGATTTTCTATTCTCTCAAAAATTGTAATAACAATAATGTCGCTTCACTAAACAGATAATCATCAATGGCATGATGAGAATTGAAGTTAAATAAAAACATATTGTAAAAAATAGGATAAAGTTTATCACATCTGTACCCGCTTTCTGTCAATACAGATATGGTCTCATACAGTATAGCATGTCTATATATATATATATATATATATATATATATATATATATATATATAGAGAGAGAGAGAGAGAGAGAGAGGGGGAGAGGGGGGAGAGAGAGGGATACAACTGTAGGTTAAGGCAACTTACTTGTTTACCAATATATAAACAATGAATTGTTCTTTATATCATTATTCTATTTAATTCTATGTAATATGTCATGCAATAATCAATGATGCGAATTATATTAAACTATTTATTATCAAAAGAAAAATAAAATAAAGAAAAAGGAAAGATTATTTAGAAAGGAAATTGAAAAAAAAGAAAGAAAGAAAGAGAAGAAAACAAGAGAAAAAAACTTGACATACTTAAAGATTTTTGAAATTTATCAGAATTTTTAATCTTATTTTCTTTCTTTTTTTAATATTGAGTTGTCTTAATGGAATAAATGTAGAAATATATTACGTCTATTACTATGGGAATTGAATAGACAATTATGTCTCTGTGCTAATGTAGTATGGCAATTTGAACTGACGTACGTACGCGTTGTTGCTGACTGATTGTCTTTGAACTATTAATGGACTGTGATAATCATAGATATATGACAAAATTGAATGATAGTGATAGTTTTTTTTATCAATGATGAAAGAAAGCATTCTAAGCTAATATCGGATTGATATATATAAAGAGGTTGAGGCTAGACATTAACACCATTGGATGCCGGCTCAGTGGTCTATTTGATTAAGCGCCTGGCGCGAGACTGATAGGTCCTGGGTTCGAATCTTGCGGGGTTAGGGGTCGTGGGTGCGCACTGCTGAGGAGTCCCATATTAGGACGAGACGGCCGCCTAATGCTCCCAGGTTTTCCATAGTGGTCTAGCTTCAATTGACTCATGGTTTCAATCAGAAATATATAAAGAGGTTTGTTTATTAAATAAAAACGTAGGACTACACAACGGTAATTATTATTATCCATGTGAAGAATTAATTACGGATAACTTCTGTCAGTTGTGTAGACTAGCTGGTTGGGATCCGCAAGACGATAGTAATCGATAGTTAGAGACTTTGAATGACATGGCTCAAAATCGTTTGCAATGGCGCAGGTGCATCCACTCGTCGTGTTCTCCTAAATTCTAATCCTCTGAATTATTTCACCGGATTATACTCCTTGAATAACATCTTCAAACCTTAATTTTTCCGATCACTGCTTATACTTTTATTACCTCTACCACTATAAGATTTGGATGGACAATTGTATGCATGTGCTAATGTGGTATGGCAACTTGAACTGATGTACGTACCTACGTACGAATTTCTACGTTGTTGCTGACTTACTGACTGAGAACTATTAATGGACTAATATTCTATATATCTTCTTATTGTATAACTAATCAGTAACTAGATTGTGTACATCTATATTCCTCTTATTATAAACTTCATTTTGACCTATAGATTATTATACGATTTACTGTTCTAAAGTTATGTTCAGTTTATTGATTACTGATTCCCACGTTCACAGCCACTTTTTGTCTTTATTTTGTATAAACATTATTTTCTATTTTATGGCACAATGAGGTCTGTTTGTATTGTATATAAATCAAGTATGTTTGAAAGAAATGATTCGCATAGTGGGAGCTGATATTAATGTTCTGGTCTCAACAGGAGGGGTTAGGAGGAAAATGGATCAACAAAGACGCTAAGCTGATCATACCGGTCGAACGTCATCGGTCTGGCACAGCGCTTACATTCTATAAGTCGTACTGTGATGGACAAATAAGTCATGTAATAATAAAACGAGGAAAAAGTGCATAACAGTAATCATCATTAATAATGTACATAGTTTACACGTAAATACCTATCTACATATAGCGCTTATTTTTAAAGACAATATTCAATCAAATGTAGACTTGTATTTTGTTTTATTTGATTAGAAATAGTGAGTAAAATATCATGAAACAATCAGAGGTTGTTTCACTGAGACCCATCACTGAAAGAGTGTAATAAAATCCAAGCCATTAATAATAACTACACTCGGTAGCTTACATGATCATTTAAGTTTGAATTATAACAATCATCTAGACAAGTAAAATCTTACAAAGTTATTAGTAAAGAACAAATAACTTTGTAGATTTTTTTGCAACACTGAGCAACAATACCAGGAGGTTTGAGATGCGTTTCTCTTTCTCTGAATGCAAATTGTTGATTCAGGACTGAACTGAGTCAACATGTGAATTAAGTATAGAAAGTGAAGTAGTCGAACACGTTGACAATGTCACATATCTTGGAAGTCTGATCAGCCCTAATAATGGGTTGGTGTCTGACGAAATCTCAGCACGAATTCAAAAAGTTTCTTTGGCTTTTACCAACATGCGCCACCTATGTTGAAGGCGAAATATCAGTCCATCGAATAAGGGACGAGTATACTGCACAGTAGTTCGTTCTGTTCTAATTTACGGCTGCGAAACGTGGCCATTTAGGGTGGAAGATACTCGTCAGCTACTAGTGTTTGATCACAGATGTTTTAGAAATATTTCCAGCATCTGATGAGATCACCGAGTAATTACTAGTGAGGTTACATTTAGGGTATCAAGGAATGATGGTAAATCAGTTGATGAAGTTGTGAATTTCCATTGATTGAGGTGGTTGGTTCACGTGTCACGTATGCCTGAACACCGATTACCACGAAGCGCAATGTTGACTAGTGTTGGAGACGGTTGGACGAAAGTTAGGAGTGGCCAAACCAAAATGTGGCATCAGTGGTTGAAGTCACTGACTTCTGGTCTGAGTCATGTTGATAGGTGCAGACTACCTGGTTTGGGTCCACGGGACTATCGTAACGAATGATTGGAGACTGTTGGTGACATTGCTCAGAATCGATCAAAATGGCGTGTATGTATACACTTTCTGTTTTCCCTTAAACTATGAGATTAAAATCGCTTCATATCTTTCTTTCTACGAACTAATTGTTTCTTCCTGTACTATATCCTTACATAAAATCCTTTCTTTTTATATTACACCATTGAGTTAACTGCTTCTATGAACCTGGTTTTCATCTTGTAGTGCTAATGGGGTATGGTAACTTGGACCAATGCAATATATGTGCCTGATCCTACGTTGTAGCTGATTGATTGATTGGTAAACTATTAGGATTTAAAAAATGTTAAGTATTTACTACACATAACAATATTTACAACTGTTCAACTATCTTTATCAATCTATTACAACTACATTATTTCACTTCATTTAGATAGATTGTCAATCTTTCATTTATTATTTTATAAAAGAAATCGGTTATAACCATTGTATTCATATGATGTTAAACATTTGTTTTATATGTTTCTTAATAACCAATTATGAACAGGGTTATACCATAGCATTAGTGGAATTAACTAAACGTTTAAAAGTATTTCCATGAAATAATAATAAACAGTATTACATATATGAAGTAAATATCTATTCTCTATTTAGTAGTAGAATTATTCTGTAGTACGAGCAGTCTAGAGTCTTTATCGATCCTACTTTCCGCCTAGCCTTGCCTGTTAAGTCTAAAACGCCAATCTTAGCCTCTGCAATATTTCAAGCGTAGTGGCTGTGAATAAGGGAGATAGTAATTGATGGACACGTCATAACTCAAGAATCGTAAATTGTATAATAATAGTTCATAGGTCAAAATAAAGCTCATAATAAGAGGGACACGAATATGAATAGTTTAGTTATTTAACAATTATACGATAAAAATATACGTATAGTATTAGTCCAGAAATGGATCCCTTAAATTACTATTTATTATGCTTAACGGGACTTAACAACCTGGAAGCACTAGACAGCCGTTTCTTCCTAGTTTTCGTCTAGCTTACACCGATTTAGGAATTCAGTTAGTAAAAAATTATCACAAACTCTATTCTGATCATAATTTTTTTCGCTCTCCTGATGTATTTCTATCTCTGGTTTTGGAAAAATCGGATGTGGTGTATGCTACTTATATTAATGTAAGTAGTAGATGATGTTAGTCGTGAACAGAATGTCTGGCAGCAAAGAGACAAGAGGATAATGGAAACAGAATGCAATTTGTATGAAAATGCAAGAACAATGAAGTCTGAGTCATTGTGAGACAATTGATGGACATTTTGTAAACTACGTATTTACTATTTAATTGTTAGTTTTTATTAACAGGTCCTGTAATTTTGTGCCAAATACATTCGATTGTCCCCACTGGTGTTCTTGTTCACTACACTACTACTGACATGTGGAGTTTAAATTGACTTGATTCAAAACACACACAAAAAAGTCTCATTTCAATAATTTCATGAAACGGAACTGCGATGAGACTATAATTTATGGATGAACCAATCACGTATAAGACAACAGATCTCAGATTTTGGCGCGAAATTCACTCATCCATTTGATTAAATAGAGTATTGACATTATAACCGATGTCAGTTTATGATGAAAACCCTAAATCTAATTCCTAACCTCAACCATCAATTGTAACTTCCTTAAACCGAGGTTTATAAATGACATTTAGTTATAGTTACTAGGTGAACCCTTTCAAGGTCATTTGATACCGCCGCTCAAAGGTCTTATCAAAAATGTGAACTTTTGAAATTCAACTATTGATATACCATAAAAATGTTATAATGAATGACTAAGTAATTAAAAAAATTGTTTTTTCTTCAATCCTAAATTTTTATGAGTGTTTCACTTGAAAAGGAAACAATTAAAAATTATTGAAAGAAATGAAACAATAAAATTCAAGTACTCGGTAGTTTTCTTCTCCTTAATTCGATGTATTTAGTGATGGTGGAGAAGATTTGTAACTTAGGTGGATGATTTTAGTGAAGTTTTGTTCTCTGTGTTGAATGGTTTGATGGTGGAGATTTCATCGTTCTCCTGAACGACATCATCACCACAAATTTCAGATATAAGTGAAAAATTTGAATTTCTCCATATATGGCTGACAGATTGTCATGTAGACCTAGATTGATTGCCGAAAAATCTGAAAATTCCCGGGTGTTTTTGGAGTTTTCTGTATCCAAATGTGTGTCTGAAGTTGTTCACGTGCATTGATATAATTGAGGATATGTCATGGCGTTTGACTGCTAATTGATGTTCAACATCGAGGTGTACAGGACAAGCTGTGAAGTATATGTGGAGAAATTCGAACACTTCACTTCCACCTGAAGTCTGTGCTGATGATGTCGTTCAGAGGAGCGATGAAAGCTCTACGACCAAACCATCCAACTCAGAGAACAAAACTTCATTAAAATCATCCACCTAAGTTACAATTTATCTCCCGCATCTCAAGCCTTTATTACATTAATTTAATAGAATAAAATATTCAGATCTCTTTTTTTAATTTTGAATTCTTTGAGGCACGAGCTCACATGAGTAAAAACGTACCTCTATACATCATTGGCATAGTCGTTTGTATAGACGATTCAAATTGTCATTTCTGTTCTTCTCATTCATCTATCACTGCTTGAGATAAAGAATCAAAATATGCAAGATGAAAACCTTCTATAAATAATTAGTCTCAGAATAATAAACGGTAACTACAAAATGAGAGAATTTTCTTAATCTCAAGTTCGTGAATATAATAGTAGTATTAGTAGTAATGCAATAAATGTGAACACTAATGGGGAAAACCTAATGTATTGGTAAAATCTAAAGATTTCTTTTTACTTTTTTTGCTTACGCCTGTTACTCCCAGTGGAGCATAGGCCACCGATCAGCATTCTACAATACACTCTGTCCTCCACCTTCCTTTCCAGTTCTATCCAATCTTTGTTCATTTTGTTCATGTCTATCTCCATTTCCCGGCCTGATGTGTTCTTTTGTCCTTCAATTCTCTTTTGGCTTTGAGGATTCGATGTTAGGAATTGCTTTGTGACATAGTTCAGTGCTTTCCTTAATGTGTGTACTATCCACTTCCAGCACTCCTTCCTGATTTCTTCCTCCACTCCAATCTGGTTTGTTCTCTCTCATAGTAGGTTGTTACTGATAGTGTCTGACCAACGGATCTGAAGTAGTTTGTGAAGACAACTGCTAATAAACACTTCTATACTCTGGTTGATTGCTTTCGTAGTTATCCATGTTTCCACTCCATACAGTAGAACTATGTTGACATTTGTATTGAAAATTCTGACCTTTGTTTTGTCTTGTGGACAGTTGTTTTGAGTTGTAGATGTTCTTCATTTGTAGATATGCTGCTTTTGCTTTGTCAATCTGCGCCTTCTCATCTGCATTAGATCCATTGTGTTGATTAATGATACTACTCAGATATGTAAAAGTTTTTACATGTTCCAAAGTTGCTTTTCCATTTGTGTATATTGAGACCTACTGTTGTTGAGGCTTATGCTACACTGGTGGTATTCTCCTGCATTTTTTTGTTGCGTGTGTGATAGAAAAGCCAGATCATCTGCGAAGTCTAGATCGTCAACCTTCATCTTACCTGTCCACTGTATCCCATGCTTCTCTTCAGATGTTGATTTCTTCATGATCTAGTCGATCACCAGGAGAAAGATAAGTCAAATCTAAGAACTATACAGTAAATATTTTATTTACAACGTATTCATCAATTGTCTCAGACTTCATGGTAACTTCATCGGCATATCAATCATTCAATGTTCTTATTCTCTTCTGTTCAATCTTCTTAACCTTCTATCTCCAAACATTTCACTCCCACTTAATGATACATACTACTTATATCTATCGACATCAATAGCATACACCACAATCAACTAAACTCAATCAACTGGAAATAACTTTCTTATTATTATCCACTTCCCCCCCCCAATTTTATATACATTTCCCCTTTATCAAATACTCATTTCTTTCATATTATTCAACATCGACTAAAAGACTATTTATATTACTTTGTTTAATTCAAACTATGACAATCTTAACTAAACCCACTATTCAATACAAATGAAAATTGATATTTCATTATTATAGTGGTTATGTCAACTAAGTTATTATTTAAAATTATACAATAGAAATATTCAACCATCTATTGTTTATTGATAAGGACAAACAAACAAACAACCAAACCACCCATCTATTCATTCATGTCAAATCATACATAATACAATAGACAATATACATTCCAATAAATTTCTACTTGAAGGTTGTGTTGCTGCTACTGCTGCTGCTGCTGATGACGATGATGATAATGTCATTCAGAAGAACGATGAAAACTCTATGACTAAACCGTCCAACTCAGAGGACAAAACTCCATCAAAAACATTGATCTCTTTGTTATAAACAAAGAAAACAAAACAAAAACAATTTCATTTCAGTTTATTTAAATATCAATTGGGAACTTTGAATTAATACTTGTCAACTATTTTCAAACATTAGTCACTTTAATGAATTGATATTAAGCTTATATATTGGAGTAATCAATGGGGGGGGCAGTATTAATGTTAAGCAATATTATTATTATTATTATTATTACTACTACTACTACTACTACTAATAATAATAATAATAATAATAATAATAATAATAATAATAATTACTATTATTGTTTCTATGATATCAGACAAAAAATTCTGAACAAAATCTCTCATGACTTTCAATACTCCATTTTGTTTTTCTTTCTTTTCAGGAAGAAAAAAATATTCTACTTATTAGCTTTATCTTTTGTTAAAACTATATTTATCAGAAGGGGTTTTGTGGAGATTTCTCCATACAGACACATCTTTCGAACTGAGTCTTTAGCTAGATTTTCACCATATCCCATAAACACATCAGCCAGTAACGGTCCTAAAGGGCTACCCATAGCTACATCATCGATTTGTCGAAAATGCACAACCTCAAAAGTGAATTTTACGTTATCAGTACACAATGATAATAAATCTTTAACAATCTTAACAGGAATTGGCAATGGAAGGTTATTCAAAGAGATATAGTCACACAAAATATCAATCGTTTTCCTAAGAGGTATATTTATAAATAATGCGTTCACATCAAAGGAGCACATTATCTTTGTCTTTATATTTATGTCCTTTAAGTACTTAATTAATCCTTGTTTTTTTAAAAGTGAAATTAGTTTATGATGGAACTTTCTTCATTCCTCAGGTTACATATGTTTACATACAAAGCCTTGACTTCAGTCCTGTGATTTGTTTCAATTAGGGGTATTTTTAATAAGAGCAGCGGGATTTAGGATTATATGAAACATCTATGCTACTCGCCTCTCTTTGTAATTAATTTGATATTTTTAATATTGACCGAGTGATTGTTAAAAACTATCATGTACTGTTATTGGTTTTCAGTATTACAGGATTATTTAGATGTTTATCTTAGTGTAGCTTGGGTGTTCCTAGGACTACGTCAAAACTCCTCAAGAAGATTCTCTAATCTAAAAAGCATCAAAAATTGACATAACTTAATAAGCAGACATAATCCTGTATAGAAATGAAATGAATATTTTCCTTTATATGAATTATTCCATAAGGATCGATCGTGCACAGACTAAAATTCGACACTACGGATCATCGTCGAACAACCAGTTAAGTGGAACTCGTCACTGTACATCAACTTCATTGATTATGAAAAGACCTTTGACAGTGTAGATAGGAGAACGTTATGGAAACTTCTTCGACACTACGGAGTTCCTGAGAAGATTGTCAACATTATCCGGAACTCATACGACGGACTACAGTGCAAAGTAGTGCATCGACGAAAGCCGACAGATGCATTCCAAGTAATGACCGGAGTCAGACAAGGCTGTCTACTCTCTCCCTTCCTCTTTCTTCTGGTGGTCAACTGGATTATGAAGACCTCGACATCTGAGGGAAAACACAGCATACAATGGACAGCTCATAATCAATTAGACGATTTGGACTTTGCAGATGACCTAGTCCTCCTATCGTATACACATGAACTAATGCAGATAAAGACAGTCAGTGTAGCAGCAGTCTCTGCATCAGTAGGCCTCAACATACACAAGGAGGAAACCAAGGTCCTCAAATTGAAAGCGGAGAACAGCAATCCAATCACCCTTGATGGCGAAACTCTGGAAGGTGTAGAATCCTTCACATACCTGGGAAGCATCATCGATGAACAAGGAGGTTATGATGCAGACGTAAAGGCGAGGATCGGCAAAGCAAGGGTCGCATTCCTACAATCGAAGAACATATGGAACTCAAAACAAATATCAACCAATATCAAAGTGAGAATCTCCAATACGAATGTCAAGACAGTTCTATTGTATGGGGCTGAAACTTGGAGAACTACAACAACCACAATCAAGAAAGTACAAGTATTTATAAATAGCTGTCTACGCAAGATACTCAACATCCATTGGCCGGATACCATCAGCAATAGCCTTCTGTGGGAGAGAACAAACCGGCTTCCAGCTGAAGAAGAAATTATGAAAAGACGATGGAAACGGATAGGATACACATTACGCAAATCATCAAACTGCATCACGAGGCAAGCTCTAACTTGGAATGCTGAAGGGAAACGGAAAAGTGGAAGGCCAAAGAACACATTACGTCAAAAAATAGAAGCAGATATGAAAAGGATGAACAACAACTGGAAGGAGCTGGAAAGAATTGCCCAGGACAGAGTTGGATGGAGAATGCTGGTGGTTGGCCTATGCTCCTTCTTGAGGAGTAACTGGCGTAAGTAAGTAACTAAGTAATATAAATTATGATGCTTCAAAGAATGTTGGTTGTTTTATGTAAAACTTTAATATTGTATAGTTTCAGGATATGTTGTAATGCTTTTATCATACTGTAGTAATATGGTAGAACTATGATCTCAACGTATGATATTTTATTCAAACTGTTTTATCATCCTTTTTCTTTTTATTCTTAGGCAAATTAATAAATCACATAATGTTTATGATGTTAGTTTGTCTTGTTATAGCTCATGTTCTTCTGAGGTAATGATCTTGAAGGCTTTTCTAAATGAAACCACAGTCAAGGAGAACCTTCTACTAAATGGATGTGCGGATGTTGACATTTCAATACATTGATTTTCGGTAAATGGTTGAGTTTAGATTTACATTTGAAATACTTTTGACTAAATAGTCTAAGAATGTTAGTACATTATGTTTATCTTCCATTTAGAAAGTGAGCATGGTATGATTTGAAAAAAAAACTTTTGAATGATGAGCAGTTTAATAGTTGAACTCATGAGTATATTTAAGCAAGACCACCATAATAAGGCATTTACTCACTGAAGACAATGGTGGGTTAAAGTTAAACATCAACACCGTTGGATGCATTCTCATTGGTCTAGGTGTTAAACGTTTGCACATATGACCAAAGGTTCAGGTTTTGAGTCCCGCGTTCGGTATCGTGGATGCTTGTCACCGAGGAGTCCAATAGTAGAACAAGTCAGTCATCAAGTGCTTCCAGATTTTCAGTGGTGGTCTATTTCATATCAACTTATGAATTTAACTATTACAGTTACTACAGTCTCCACAAACCTTCATACTGCTGATGATCAATTTGTCTCCTATTTATTTAAGTCAGCTTTGTAGTCTAATGATACTGACAACTCAGTGTGGTTCATGAATAAATTAGCAATAATTTTACTAGCACGTAATAATATTATCTATAATAGAACACTTAATAATTGTTGGGACAGCTTCCGATAACTACGACGGAACCTCTCGAGGCCCTAGAGAGAAGCCAAAGAGTTCCATCCAATCAGAACGCAATGAAGCTTTCTAGAATATCAACATGACATACTACTATTGTCCATTAGCATAATGTTGCATATATTTCATTTTCAAATATACATTATTCTTACATAATATTCTATTAACTAGGATATTTTCAATTAATTATTAGCTAATTAATTAATCAGCGGGTAACCACCAACAAGGATAAATATAAAACAATTCAATCACTATATGTATATAGAAAAGTAAATGATTAACAAAGAAATTATTCACAACTAACTCAATATTAACTACTAACCTAACTATATAGATTAGATTAAATACACAGTATGTGGTTTGTATTCATTAATGAACTATGTATGATAGATATATGATGTAATGATTCAGCAAATAGTTTCCTATAATAACACTGAAGTTTTCAATAGACAATATGTATATATATATATATAATTATACGCAAAGATGGATAATGGCTAGCAGTGGAATCCAGTTTGACGTGCGTTTCGTCCCATTTAGGACTCATCAGCTGAATGTACCTGCATTTCAGAGTTGATGTTCACTCTAGGACTCGAACCCAGTAAAATAATACCAACTGAATGATATATATAATTAATCATTATAGAATTGTATAACCAAAAACAATGAAAAAGTAAATGAATGAAGAATGCTTATTCTAATTGACATACTTACTTACTTATGCCTGTTACTCCCAATGGAGCATAGGCCGCCGACCAGCATACTCCAACCCACTCTGTCCTGGGCCTTCTTTTCTAGTTCCAACCAATTCTTGTTCAGTTTTCTCATGTCTCTCTCCATTTCTCATCGTAATGTGTTCATTGGTCTTCCTCTTTTCCTTTCACCTTCAGGATTCCATGTGAGGGCTTGTCTTGTGACGCAGTTCGGTGCTTTCCTCAATGTGTGTCCTATCCACTTCCAGCACTTCTTCCTGATTTCTTCCTCCACTGGGATCTGGTTTGTTCTCTCACACAGTACGTTGTTGCTAATAGTGTCCGGTCAACGGATCTGAAGTATTTTGCGTAGACAACTGTTAATAAACACCTGTATCTTCTGGATGATGGCTTTCGTAGTTCTCCAGGTTTCTGCTCCATACAGTAGGGCTGTCTTGACATTTGTATTGAAAATCCTGACCGTGGTGTTGGTTGACAGTTGCTTTGAGTTCCAGATGTTCCTCAGTTGTAAATATGCTGCTCTTGCTTTACCGATCCGCGCCTTCACATCTGCATCAAATCCACCCTAATTGACATATCTAACTATTTTACACCTTCATGTTACATTTGATATTGTGTATTGAATATTTCTATTATTCTTATTTATTGAATGCCGATTTGATGGTGTTGAATAATACAACTGATAAACAAATGTAATGTGTAATCAATGTTAGGTAGAAACAAGTATCTACCTTAAACAATGGGTGAATGGTTACGTAGATATACATGGATCAATAGAAGTTAGACGTTAACACCGTTGAATGTCTCCTTAGTGGTCTACAGAATAAACGTTCGTATATGAGACTGGAAGTCTTGGGTTTGAATTCTATATGCAAGATTGTAGATGTGCATTGTTGAAGAGTTCCTTATTAGGATGAAATGATCGTCTAGTGTCTCCAGGTTTTCAATGGTGATCTAACCTATATCGACTCATGAATTCAACTATTACAGTTAATATAACAATATATCAAAATCACTACGACTGAAGAACGTTTGGAACTCAAAACAGATGTTCACAAGACAGCACCAAGGTCAGAATTTTCAATACAAATGTCAACACGATTCTACTGTATGGAGTGGAAACATGGACAATTACGAAAGCAATCATCCAGAATATATAAGTGTTTGTTTACAGTTGTCTACACAAAATACTTCAGATCCGTTAGCCAGACACTATTAGCAACAACCTACTGTGAGAGAGAACAAACCAGATTGCAGTGGAGGAAGGAATCAGGAGGAAGTGCTGGAAATGGATAGGATATACATTAAGGAAAGCGCTGAACTGGGTCACGAAGCAATTCCTCCCATGGAATCTTCAAAGCCAAAGGAGGAACGGAATACCAAAGGACACATTAAGCCGATAAACGAAGACAGATATGAGAAGAATGAACAAGAATCGTATCGAATTAGAAAGGAAGGTAGAGGACAGAGTTGTTTGGAGAATGGTGATCGGTGGCCTATGCTCGATTGTCAGTAATAGGTGAAAGTAAATAATTAATAATAAAATCGTACCTACATAAGATCAAAGTGATTTTCGAACAGTATTCAAATTTTTAACTGGAGAGTTTTACATCATAATAATGATCAACAATCAATACATACATTATGATAAGACTTATCACAATGGAGCATAAACTAAATCGAATTAATGCAATTTAATGTGGATAAATAAAAATGGTCTATTGTTTATTTCAATAGTTAAAATCATGAGTAAGTTGAAGCTACACTACCATAGGTGACTTGGAAGAATTGGATGGCTGGTTCGTCCTATTGTGGGACTGCTCATCAGTGCGCATCCACGATCCCGCCCCATCCCCGCGAGATCCAAACACAGGACCGATCAATCGCGCGCGCAAGCGCTTAACCATTAGGCTACCGAGCTGGTCAGCATCCAACGGTGTTAATGTCTAACTTCTACTACGAAGAAACAGCCGTTCAGTGCTTCCAGGTTTTCCATGGTGGTCTAGCTTCAATTGACTCATAATTTCAGCCACTGAACTTTCTAAAATCCCGACAAAACCCCTTCTGATATCGGTTATTTCCTTAAATAAGTATTTCACCAAAGTCACAGTATATATATATATATATATATATATATATATATATATATATATATATATACTCTCCTTGTTCATAGGTTACTTTCAAATGTGAAATATAGCGTAAACAATCTAATTATTATTATAAAATGTGTTCTAAATAACTTTATGATCGTTCGTTTTCTCTTTTCCTTTCGTTTTTCTTTCTGTTTTTCTTTCTTTCTTTCTTTTTTATTCCCCCAAAAAAGAAACTAGTTCACTCGGTCAACTTGATTAAATTTTATTTCTCCGAAACAAATAGATAAATAAATAATTATTATCACTAATGCTTGAATGAACAATAAGTCGACCTATCAAAAATAGAAAAAAGATTAAATGGAATTGTATTTTTGATTAATGATTAGTTAGTTGGTTAGTTAGTGAGTGAGATAGTTGCGTTACTGAATTGTGTTATTCCATAAGTATTCGTTGACCTGACAACTTTGATTTCAATTAAAGTTACTAGAAAGTTTAAGGTTTGAATTATTGAATATTCAATTACTGCATTTGATTACTTACTTACTTACTTACTTACTTACTTACTTACTTACTTACTTACTTACTTACTTACTTACTTACTTACTTACTTACTTACTTACTTACTTACTTACTTACTTACTTACTTACTTACTTACTTACTTACTTACTTACTTACTTACTTACTTACTTACTTACTTACTTACTTACTTACTTACTTACTTACTTACTTACTTACTTACTTACTTACTTACTTACTTACTTACTTACTTACTTACTTACTTACTTACTTACTTACTTACTTACTTACTTACTTACTTACTTACTTACTTACTTACTTACTTACTTACTTACTTACTTACTTACTTACTTACTTACTTACTTACTTACTTACTTACTTACTTACTTACTTACTTACTTACTTACTTACTTACTTACTTACTTACTTACTTACTTACTTACTTACTTACTTACTTACTTACTTACTTACTTACTTACTTACTTACTTACTTACTTACTTACTTACTTACTTACTTACTTACTTACTTACTTACTTACTTACTTACTTACTTACTTACTGACTTACTTACTTACTTACTTACTTACTTACTTACTTACTTACTTACTTACTTACTTACTTACTTACTTACTTACTTACTTACTTACTTACTTACTTACTTACTTACTTACTTACTTACTTACTTACTTACTTACTTACTTACTTACTTACTTACTTACTTACTTACTTACTTACTTACTTACTTACTTACTTACTTACTTACTTACTTACTTACTTACTTACTTACTTACTTACTTACTTACTTACTTACTTACTTACTTACTTACTTACTTACTTACGCCTGTTACTCACAATCGAGCAAAGGCCACCGACAAGCATTCTCCAAGCAAATCTGTTTTCCACCTTCCTTTCTAGTTCTATCTCATTCTCGTTCATTCTTCTCATATCTGTTTACTTTTGTCGACATAATGTGTTCTTTGGTCTTCCTTTTCTTCTTTGTTTAACCATGAGGATTCTATGTGGGGGCTTGACTTGTGACGTAGTTTGGTACTTTCCTCGATGTGTGTCTTATCCTCTTCCAACACTTCTTCCCGGTTCTTCCTCCGCTAGGATCTGGTTTGTTCTTTCCCATAGTAGGTTGTTTCTGATAGTGTCTCACCAGCGGAACTGAAGTATTTTGAGTAGACAACTGTAAACAAACACTTGTATATTCTGGATGATGGCTTTCGTAATTGTCCATGTCTCCGCCAAATACAGTAGAACCGTGTTAACATTTGTATCTAACAATACCCTGTTGAAGACGTTTCCTGGTATTGGGAGAAGAGTGATACCTCTGTAGTTCTCAAACTTGCTGAGATCGCCTGTCTTTGGTATCTTGATCAGGTGTCTTTCTTTCCAGTTTGTTGGTACTTGCTCTTTATCCCAAATCTTGATGAAGAGAATGTGGAGTAGTTACTGCTACTGTAACACCTCCTTTCAACTGAATTTTATTAGACTCATTAAAAATACATTCTTAGAAAGCTGGGATGATATTAGAATAGAAATTGATCGACTGTGTGAAAATAGCTACGTGTTGATGAGAAATCGGAAACTGTTTAAGAAAGTTCTGTTTAATGTAATGTCAGCTGGATCTATGAACGTATGAATCATAAGTTTGTTGAAATGCATATTTAATAAACCAAGTCTGTTGGATAATCAGAACAACGATAAATAACTAGTAGGTCAAACATCATTCTAGTAAAGAGAACAGACTAATCAAGAACAACCAATAAAATTCCAAATCAATAAAATAAGTTCTCATCCGAATACGGAAAACTAGCTCACTTCTTCTTCAAACATATATTGAACATAATCAGACAAGAGTTTTGTGGAGATTGTAGTAATTTAATACTAAAATTCATGAGTTAATTGAAATTAGACCACGGTTAAAAACTTTGAAGCACTGGATGACCATTTCTTATTAATATGGGACTCCACAGCAGTGCGCATCCATGATCCCGTGCCACGAGATTCGAACCAAGGACCTATCGGTCTCGCGTGCGAACACTTAACCTCTAGACCACTGAGTTCAACTTCAACCAATCCATGAAATTGTGCCACCGTCCACTATTGTCTTCATCTCACAACAGACCCCTACTAGGACAAAACGATAATTCAGTGCTTCCAGGTTTTCCATCATGATCTAGCTTCAATTGACTCACGAATTCAACTATTAAATTACTAAAATCTCCACATAATCCTATCTCTCTGATTAAATCAATCTACCAATCCTTCGAACAACATATTTAACTTACTAACAATGAATTTGTCAGTTACAATTATCATATCCTCTTCATTTTCTTACATCGAATTACTATGTAGATCATTTGAAATAACTTACATAATCAGTTATGTAACATTATTATTTCATTCCAAATAATATTAGTTAGCGCAACATCATAATGAATAACTAATGGAAAAGTAAGATTCCTATGCTACATTTGGCATTTCCTAAATACCTATCTAATCAAATCTATCAATAAGAATGAATATTCCCCTTTCATTATTATGATTATTCAATTACATAATGAATGATGGCATATTTCGATGACTGTAGTATTTCTTTGTTTAATATATGTGTAATCTCTTATGTAACACATTTGCTGAATCATTACACCATACATAGATTACACACATAATCACCATGTAAATAGTTAATTAATAAATATAAACCTCATACTGTGTGTTAGTTGTTTTTTTTATAAAATTTTTTTATCTTGCGTCAATATTTGGTAAACAGTATTGACAGATTGAAATCACGAGTCAATTGAAGCTAGATCACTATGGAAAACCTGGAAGCATTGGATGGCGGTTTCGTCCTAGTATGGGATTCCTCAGCAGTGCGTACCACGATCTCGCACTCTGCGAGATTTGAACCCAGGACCTATCAGTCTCGCGCTGGGCACTTAACCAAC
>OX103726.1:41925606-42087887 GCA_944470365.2 Schistosoma intercalatum
ATATGGTATGCCTATGAAACATTTAGAATTGTCTAGTCAGCCATCTGCTTTTCACTGGCAACCAGAAAAAATGAGATCATGATTTAATTAAAGATAGACTACCATGGAAAATCTAAAAGCATTGGATAGCTGTTTCATCCTCCTAGTATGGGACTCATGAATTCAACCACTGAAATTATTATAATATCCACTATAACCCTTCTTTGATATAGAAGTTACTCATCCAAATATGAATAGTGTAATGGTAAGGGAATAATACAAATTATTGTTATTCAATGAATCTTTCTTATATATATGTAAGTAATAGATTTGATTAATTGTTTACACAGGATAAAAACGTTTGACATAATTTATACATGATAACTCTTAACTAGTTCTGAAATGATATATCTTGTCAATTGAACACTATTCCTTAATATCTAGTCGTCAATGATGGTTATGTCGGAATCGATTATCACTTATACTTGTAAAACGAGGGATCACTACAATTCCCACGACGTGAAAGTAAGAACACAAAGACTGGTATAACTGATGATTTATTAACCTCAAAATACGACAACGACTCTAATTAGAAATACACTCACTTATATACTGATTCGTATACTCATTTTGATTAATAATTAGAATATAATCACATATAGGAAAAATGCCCACAGTTATAACAATCAACGTAGAATCAAGGTAGATTGTGGAAATAGTGCGTGTTCTAAATGCGACTCACCAACTTTATAGAGGACACTTTTTCCTATATCTAACTCCAATAAAATAGTATCTCGTTAACTGAGTATTTAAGGCAGGCTGAATCCTCTAGTAGAATTATAGATTGACTCGAGATTATTCAAAAGCCTGAATACCAATTACAGAGATAGTTTATTGTTAACGATTGATAAAATCTGCAAAGCGTACAAGAAGCAAGCACACAGGGAAACCAAGAGTGTGTGTTTGTGTGAGTGTTAAAAATCCATATCTATATTTATATGTGTTAATCAAGTATGGATAAATTATTGATTATCTGTGTATTACAACCAATGGGAGAATAGATTGAAAATTGACATGTGCTCAATCAGACCCACACAGAAATTTACATGGTGGATCAAGTGTCTAAACTACAGTGAGCAGATAAAAAAACTCTAATCATCCATTTAAATGATAAAACGCCATAGTAACTTAATTTAATTTACACTTAATAACCATTATAGAAACATTAAAACAAGCTATAGGGCTAGGTAACACAAAACAGACAGAGAAATATGAAATCATTTATAGTTGATGTTCATTCTGGGACTTGAATCCAGTACCGTTCACTTGAAACGGTATCACGTTGTCTATTTAGCTATTGAGTCGTGATAGCCACTTACAGTCTTAAACATCAATGAGAAGATTTAAGTAAACAATACCAATTAAATTTAAACTTCAACATATTGCACAAACAAGTGGTTATTTGAACTCAGTAGTTAAGTGAATAATGTAATGGCGTTTGAAGTAGTCGGTACTGGGTTCAAGTCTGAGAGTGAACATCAACTCAGTTGATGAGGCCCGAAATAGGTTGAAACTCATATTCTGAATTCTGCTGTTAGCCACTGTTACTCATGTTTGCTTATTTCTGAAAGAGTTACTTTACTATAATCATAACACTATAATTAATAAAAATGTAGCGTAATTTTCAAACACTTTTTTTATCTGACACAATAACTTTAAATACCATAGATAAGGAATAACTGTATTACATTCTTTCTTATTGAAATCATGAGTCAATTGAAGCTAGATCATCATGGAAAACCTGGAAGCGCTGGATGGCAGTTTCGTCCTTGTATGGGACACCTCAGCAGTGCGCATCTTTGATCCCGCACCCCACGAGATTCCAACACAGGACTTATCAGTCTCGCGCCAGGTGCTTGACAAACTAGACCACTGAACCGGCCGGCATCCAACGGTGTTATTGTCTAACATCAACCAATCCATGAAATTGCGCGACCATCTTCCATTGTACTGAGGTAGACACCTTTTTTTACCCGACACGGATTAGCTCCACTGGTCACGGCTTCTCACTAGAACTCTGAGAATTTTCTCACAAAGCTAGTCACTAGTGAGCACATGGTTTCAATCAAAAACTTAACAATCTCCACAACACCTAAACTGTATTACATTTCTTTCTTTCTTCATCATCCTATAGTTGTACAATCTCTACATTCATTCTCTATCATATTAGTACAGACATAAATACAGAAGAATAATGTATGTAAAGCTCGTATGTTATTAGTGTTATCCAACCACTTTATAAAGACCCTATGAATTTCGAAACAAGATATATTAATGTCAGTCAGATACAATTAAGTTAAAGCCTGGTAAGAATACATATAAAGGTTTGAGTTGTCATAACATGAGAACATAGATGAAATTCATCGAAATAATAACAACATCAATAATAATGAGGTAGATTAAACACTGAGACTATTATTTAGTAAACGAGAATATTGAAATTCAATGTCTGTTGTACGATGAACGATTAGTACATTTTAACCACTGTCCATAGCTTCAACTACTGACTGCATTTAATTACTCTGAGATCAACTGCAGATTTTGTATCTAAGATCATAGATCAATTTGTAGTGAATGAACACTCAAATGGAGATGATCAATTTATTGTTTTATGCAAACTTACAGTGAGCTTTCATCAAATATGAAAACTATATATATTAAATACATAATTTGCTCATCTTCCATCAGTTATCCTTTAGATGCTTCATGCTTCTTACAATTCCGTTTTTATTACAATTACTTTTCGTTTGGCTTTCTGTTTTCTTCAATTGACTATTCCCAATCTCCTGCAGGTAAATATTACACTTCCAATCAGTGCTACATGCTACTTATATCTGCAAACATTAGTAGCATACATAAGAATTTCAATAGTTAGATATTGCATGGACTGATTCAAATATATCATTGTTTCACGAAGCAACTGCTATTGACAATGTAAACAACACTTGCTCTACATCTTTACTGACTAAATAGTTATCATTTCTTTTACAATATCTCTACATGTTCGATGGCTCCTGTTTATATCAGTAAGGAATTCATTAATTCGAATATAAATGTAAAACGACTGGTGAAATAATGTAATTCAGTGTTATTTAATTTCGTTCCCATTGAAGAAAATTGTTATATTTAGAGCTTTGTTTGTTAATATACTGCTTACGACTTCAGCACTCGAAGACTAGAACCCACCCTAGTCACAAATGAGAAGACAGAAGACAAATGGAAGGAATGCTCTTCCAAACATAGCCATTTATAGTACAGCAGTGTCAAGTATTGATA
The DNA here is from genome assembly GCA_944470365.2 of Schistosoma intercalatum. Lineage (NCBI taxonomy): Eukaryota > Metazoa > Platyhelminthes > Trematoda > Strigeidida > Schistosomatidae > Schistosoma > Schistosoma intercalatum. The sequence continues at coordinate 41,928,922 of OX103726.1, forward strand.
ATTTTTAGTAAAAATAAAATCAGTATTAAAGTCCGCAGACTGGGGGGTATCGACATTTGTCCAATAAGGAATATACATCTAAGGATTCTGGAATATTCTTCTAAAAGATGATTGGATGGAATATCTTCAGCTCTTTCTGAACTTCTTAGAGCTTCTTCGTGTTCACCCATGGACCGTCCTCACAAAAAGGGTTTTGTAGATGTCAAGTTTAAACGAGTTTTGAGCAAAAAATTAACATCAGCTAAATAATTACAAATTATTAGTAAGAATTAGTCTATTGTTTTGATGTAGGTTGAGATTGATTACAAATAAGATTAAATTAAGGACACCTAATACAATATCTTTAAACCATTTAGTTGACATATAATCATCATAATAGAAAGGATTATTATCCAAATCGTTTATTTAGTAAATTTTGAGATTTAAAATAATTCTTGTTTCATTCACATTGCAGTGTGTGCTACTGATGTCAACTGATATAAGTAGTATGTATCACCAATTAAAAGTCAAATGTCTGACAGTAGAAGGTTAAAAAGATTAATGAGAAGAGAACGAGAACAGTGAGTGATTGATGTGGAAACGAACAAACAACAAAGTCTGAGACAATTGATGAATAAAGTATTTACTGTATAATTCTCAAATTTGACTAAGATGTTCTGTAATTTTCCATTCATTTACATTTAGTTGTTCCACTTGGGTTGTTCCTGTTCACTACAACTTGACTATGTGATTAATGAATAGTTGAATTTTCACTTTCAATCATTCAAAATGAATATAATTTACTTGACTAAAACTAACTGAACTCACTGAAGGTTCAATAGATGTTTGATTAAAATAAACGTGCGTAATGTTTAATTTCACTTGTATCTTCTCAGAGTGAACATCAACTCTGCGCTTCAGGTACATCAAGCTGACGAGTCCCGAATAGGACAAAACGCGCGTTTCAGATTCCATTGCTAGCTACTATCTATCTTCGCTTAAAATGCTTGTAAATAAAAGCTATATCGAGGCAATTCGTACAGGATGCACATATGCCAACAAGTGACTAATCAATTACAGTCCTAAATAACAATAAGAAGATACAAATAAACCAACATCAAGTGAATTTAAACTTCACCACATTGTACAAACAAGTGGCTATCAAGACTCAGTGGATAATGTGATATCATTTAAAGCGAATAGTACTTGAGTTCAAGTTCAACAGTAAAACATCAACTCTGAACTGTAAGTACATCTAGCTGATAAGTCTCAAATAGGACGAAACTCATATCCTGTTTTCCATTGTTTAAAAATCATGTTTAAATGTTTGATTTAAAAACAAACAACTAAACATATACTTCTGTATTGCATTATTATTATTATCATTAAAATATACTACTGATAAATATAATCAGATTTAAATTGACAATAATATAATTATGCATGAATGATTTTTCTATTCGTTGAATTCATGATAAGTCAATTGTTTTAAGAATATTGAATATGATATTAATAACAAATCATTGTGTTTTCATTCATTCATTCATTCATTCATCTGTCAGTGAATTTTAATAAATGAATAATTAAATGGACTATATTACCATTTAGTTGATAGTATTTAATAAACATTAAGAATAGGAAAGAATGATAATAGTGTGGTGTGTGCTACTTGTATTGATATAAGTAGTATATGATGTTAGTGGTGAACATAAGGTCTGGCAGCAGAGAGACAAGAGAATCGAACATTTAAGAATGGGAACAGAATGCAATTTGTATGAAAATGCAAGAACAATAAAGTCTAAGTCATTTTGGAGACAATTGATGGACATTTTGCAATTGTTAGATTTTAATAGCAAGTTCTGTAATGTTGTGTCAAATACATTCGATTGTCCCCATTCGTGTTCTGTTCACTACAATAGGTACATTGTAAATGACTGATTATTGTCAAGACCACTTTGAACAAACTAATCACTTTATAATACATTATTATTCTTTCATCTATTCCCTAGTTAGAGTTTGAACGGTTTATTGTGGTTAGAGTCTTTTCTTCCTCTTCTTCCTCTTCTTCTTCTTCTTCTTCTTCTTCCTTTCTTTCTTCTTCTTCTTATTACTATTTAGTAATGTTGTTTTCTATGAGATAAGGTTGCCGACCTCTTGTCCAACTCTCCTTCATTACTCAGGTTCAGGATTGGTAAATACACCTAAAACTTTGAATACTAATAGGATTTCTTAATTCATAATCAATTAATTAGTTCAATTAATTAATTAGTTAATTAATTAATTAATTCATTCATTCATTCAATTCACCGTAGTTTATTTTCAGACAACCTTGATTACATAAATATGTCGTCTGAATTACTAATATGACAATTCTATTTTTAGTATTACTTTATAAACAATAAAATTTATAAGAGTTTTTTACACACTTTGGGTGTTATTCATATATATTATTATATATATTATCATTATTACTATTACTATGGTATGGGCTACTTATATCCATATAAATAGTATATAACGGTGTTCAGGCATAGAATGTATTTCAGTAGAAGATCGATAAAGAAAGAACGGGAACGGAACTCAATTAATATGAATATGTATGGACAATGAAATCTGAGACAATCAACTGATATTTGCAAAACGAACAATCAATTTTGAGACGATGGTTTGGGACTTTGCAAATTAACTATTGACTATATGGTTATGAGATTTTAGTGAGATGCTTTGTAGTTTCATGTCAAACACATTCGATTGTCTCCACCCGCGTTCTCGTTCGCTACATTTGGTGTCGCTATCAACCAGGACAGGGGAGGGCTGCTGTTCTGTGGACACCGTCGCAGGCCTGGCGCTGAGGTGCTAATTAGGTCAGTGTGATGAGGAGAGGTGACGTCGAGCGGAGTGTTCTGGCGGATTGGCATTCGCTGTAGCGGCTGCTGTCGACAGAGAGGAGCGGTGGGACGCGAGGATGCTAGGCGGACATCAGATGTAGATGGGTCAGCAGGTCGCTGGAGCGCAAGCGTTGAATGTCCAATGTGCCGGGTGGATGTCGGATGTTGATTCTCTGGCATGTCGACAGAGCTATGGAGGCCAGTGCTCTGCAGACTCGAAATTTCGACGGAGAGCGTAGCACAGATTGGAGAGAAGAAGAAGGTGGCACGGTGAGCAGAAACATCGCTAGAACGAATGCTTTAAATGGGGGTACGAATATGGTGCATAGAATGTATTTCAGTAAAAGATTGATAAGGAAAGAACGGAAACGGAGCGCAATTAGTATGAATATGTATGAACAATGAAATCTGAGACAATCGACTGATATTTGCAACGGGAACAGTCATCTTTGAAATGATGGATTGATACGTTGCAAATTACCTATTTACTTTATGGTTCTCAAATTTTAGTGAGATGCATTGTAATTCGATTGTCCTCACTGGTGTTCTGTTTACCACACTATTATTATTATTATTATTATTATTATTATTATTATTATTATTATTATTATTATTATTATTAATTACTAAGAAGATGTAAACGAATAGGATAATTGGCAAAACATGAAATACTAGATACCAGAGAGAATTTATTATTGTTAAAATATCCAAAAGAAAATTGTCAAAAACTAATTAATCAATTAATTAATTATTACACAATATGGATAGTTTAATGCAAATCATGTAATAATTGATAATGAGAAATAAAGTAAATTATATTCTGTCTAGGTGAGTGCATTTAACATTATATTATGATTTGAACACATAAACATTGGTACAAGAAGGCACCGAATAGATCTGGACTATATAAATCATTAGATTTGTATGAGAGTTGAGAAGGTAGTTTTCTTAGGGGGGCCATTCTCTGAGACTTTCATTCTGACGTCTAATCCATAAGTCAGTGGAGCAACGTAAGGAGATGCTATCCCATAGTAGGTGATGACCGATAATTAGTTCATACACAATTTGTTCCTTCAGGATCCTGGAGTCCATATGTACCATAGGTATAGAATAATGGTTTTCCTAATAACTGCCCCTAAATGGATCCTTCATATCTACCAACCCGGTTAAAGTGTAGGAGATTCGCTTTTCACCCTCTCAATTTCACAAATAACACTCTGACGATGAAAAGGCAGTGAGTAGGACTTCCCCAAATGTGGTTGTATACGCGCGGCTATGTGAGAGCATTTTGGGGAGGAAGAGTTAACTCTACCGACGATCGTTCGTACTACAGCATTTATGGACTACAATTCTGTGAGGTCGGTGAAATATCAATGAACCCTAACCAAGCTGGACCGTTTCTATATTAGAGGAGGAATCACTGAATATTTAACAGCTTACTGAATCTCGTTACGGTCAAACAAAGTTGATAAATTAGTTACTCATCTTAGACCGTCTCACGGGTCGGTGTCTGACTCAGCAATGATATAAACGACTGTTTTGCTAATATTCTACCTGTTGTATGCATTCACCAAAAACGAAATAGTACCTGGATACCCCACAATTCCCACGAAGGACTACAGTGCAAAGTGCCACATGGTGGACATCTGACAGATCCATTCCAAGTAAGGACCAGTGTCAGACGAACCTTATTACTCTCACTCTTTCTCTTTCTTCTGGTGGTTGACTGGATTATGAAGACCTTAACATCTGAAGGAAAGCATGGAATACAATTAACAGCTCAGAATCAATTAGAAGATTTGGACTCCGTAGATGACCTGTCCATTCTATCCCATACACACAAACAAATGCAGATGAAGACAACAAGTGTGACAGCAGTCTCTGTCTGCGTCAATAGGCTTCAACACACACAAGGCAACAAACAAGATCCTCAAATACAACACGGAGAACTCCGACCCAATCACACTTGATGAAGAAACTGTGGAGGATGTGAAATCATTCACGTAGCTGATCAACAGCATCATCTATGAACGTGGAGGATGAGATGCAGACGTGAATACAAGAATGGTTAAAAGAAGGAGAGCATTCCTACAATTGAACAACATATGGAACTCCCAACAGTCAGAATTTTCAATACGAACGTCAAGACAGTTCTATTATATCGAGCTGAAACGTAGAGAACTACCACAACTATAATCAAAGAAGGTACAAGTATTTATAAACAGTTGTCTATACATGATACTCAATGTACGTTGACCGGATACCATCAGCAGCAGTCTACTATGATAGAGGACAAACCAACCTTTAACTTAGGAGGAAATTAGGAAAAGACGATAGAAATGGATAGGATGCACATTGAGGAAATCATGGGACTACATCACGAGTAAATCGGTAGCGTGGAATGCTGAGTAGAAACGGAAGATTGGAAGACCAAAAGAACACAAAGCGCTGAGGACTGGAATGATATATGAAAAGGATGAATAACAACTGGAAATTACATGAAAGGATTGTCTAGGACAGATTTGGATGGAGAATTCTGATGGTTGGCCTGTTCTCCTCTATAAGAGGTAACAAGCGTAACTAATTAAGTGTTTGTTTATTATTTACAATGCAATGGTCATTGAACATACATATTTTGAATTAGGGAAATATCTGAGACTAATCTTAACGAATGACTGATATAATCAAATAATGTAGTAAAACTGATTGACAATATGAATCTTTACCTTCAGTCAATACAAACAAATTTAAAGACTTCACATAGCTTAACTGTTGAATTGATTCATAATGTTTTCGTGTTTATTAAGTATGTTGTATTCAGTATTTCCTGTCATTTATGTAGTGAGTAAACCTTTCAGGGTGTTATTTTCATAAAAATTGTAACTTCAACCCCCTAACCTTGACTTGTTCAAAGTGTAAACAAAAGATTTTTCCCAGTATTTACCATTGTAGTAGGGTATAAGGGTTTTACAAAAATTTAAGGGTGAATGTTGAAACTAACACATATCTACAGTTAATGAAAGTAAATATGTACCAGAGAAATTAGTTAAAAACTCATACTACTGAAAACTATGTTGCTCAGATACTTTGAATCTGGTGGTATAATTTTCTTCCCGACTCTTGACACATTTCGGTACTGAATGTCATCAATTTAGAGAAGAATTGGTTGAACAGTACGAACAGTTACTTGTACTAGTGGCTACAGTACCAGTGTCAAATGCCGTCATACAGATCTCCATCTAGTATTTAATTATTTAAGACATTGTCATCTCATCAGAGGGCAGTCACTACCTGAATAGTTCAGTGGTAATGTGACCTACTGTATTACTGCCATCCACGGGTTCAAATCCTACTTGATAATATCAGTCTGCTCAAAATCGTAGGCAGGTCTTATTGACAAGAACTAATCATCTCTAAACGTAATTGCATAACATATAGCTAACTGTCTTCAGTAACCAGTTTTTCATTTCAGAGGTTCCATGTCAGATTACTTGAGTAACTAATGTGCAGCGACCAAAGTCTCAGATAAATAAGTGTAACGGTTTTTATTCGACCACGAAATCTTTTCTGAAAAACTTCAATTATAAGTTTAACTGAAAGACCATTATTTAAACGGCGAATATTCTTTTCGGTAAATTCTCTTCAGATTCTACAATTATATATCCAAATTAATAATCCGAAAAATGACCAGGTTAAAGGCAAACTGATTCGTTTAAAGTTAAATTATGTGAATTTAGGATTGTCAAACAAAATAGAGTAACTTCACTTGGTTTTGTTTTACCTGTATCTTCCCATTGTTATTTATAACCGCGATTGATCGGTCTGTTGTTGGCATATGTGCGTCCTGTGCGGACTGTCTCGATATAACCTTAAGTCATAAGCTTTTCAAGCAAAGATAGATAGTGGCTAACAGTGAAATCCAGGACGCGCGAGTCCCAAATAGGACGAAACACACATCGTGGATTCCACTGATAATCACTATCCATCTTTGCTTAAAATAGAATAAACTTGTTAGTGTTGATATGATTCAGATAGAATGCTAACTTGTATCAACCTATATGTTAAGTGAGAGTTTTATGATCCATGATCAGAATAAATATGGGTCAGATGGGTGAGAAAAATAATAGTGAGATTACAGTTCGATCAAATGCTTAGTGTAAGACCATAGTGTGTGAAAAATTAGTAAGATATAATAAGGTGGGATGAATGTGAAGTGAATAAATCATATATTGGGGAGATTATTGATGATGGTCAACCAATAGTAATATTTGAAGAGCTGCAACGATCCTGTGACAGTAAGGGATCTTGATGGGTTTCTTAGGTTTTCTGTCAAGCTTGCTAAAGCGAATGCCAGAATCAATGTTCTGAAAAACTGCATAGACAAACGTGAATATCCGAAACCATTTTTCGAACCATTACGCCAAAACCAAATCCATCCAAATCATCGTTCTTTAAAATATCCCACCTTGAATTATGTCGATGAAATTAAGTCTAGAATACCAGAATTGGAATGGAATATTTCATTACGAACACATACATTACATGATTTGTCAAAAGATCAACGTTTCAAGCTCAAAGATTCCATTGATATTGTTGGCAGAAATCATTCAGAAGATGTGATTTTAAAATTAATAAAAAGCTTAAAACCGACCAGGACTCAAGATTCTTTTCCGGAAACGCCAGAGAAACATGCTCTCATGTACAACATTATCGGCTATTCAGCCACAAGCATTATCTCTTGGTCCTAAGTTTCATAGTAAGTTAGCTAACGTTATTGAACTCAACGCTAAAATCCAATTTGAAAGCCTCATTTGTCAGACAAGTGACCTTATTCCGATATTTGATAAAGATTATGATCATTTCAAAAAACCTCTTGTAGATTTTTGCAATCAATATGTAAACACAATACCTACAAATAGTCGATTGCACACAAATGAGCATAAATCTCAATTATCTGATCTTTGGAGAGATCAGGACTTTGTGTTTTGTCGCCCTGACAAGGGTGCAGGAACTGTCCTAATGGATCTTCTTGACTATATCACCAAAATATCTTCGATATTATCTGTCAAATTCTCCAAAGAAACCATTCAAAAAGACGTAACTGCAAAAAACAGAATAGATGTTAATTAAATTTCTAAAGAAGATGAAAGATGAGTTTATTACCAATTGTGACTTCTATGAACATCTTTAACCATCGAGTTCCGTTATACCAATACTATATGGACTCCCAAATGTTCATAAGAATAATGTCCCTCTTCATCCTATACTTGATATGAACAACCCTCCGTAACACACGTTGGATGATACGGATGAATGAAGTTGCAATGGGTTCTCTATAGGTTCCCCTTTTGGCTGATTGTTTCATGGCCAACATAGAAAATACGGTACTTCGACCGATAATTGAGAGATTTAGTTTCTATAAGAGATATATGGATGTCACTTTCATTATTTGAGAATAAGATACCGATCTCAATGAAATTTTGAACAGTTTCAATAATTGTCAGCCCTCAATTCAATTCACTTTGGAAGAAGAGGTAAACGAGGAGTTTTATTTTCTTTATGCCCGTTTGAAAAGAAGGTCAGATCGCTTTTTACAGAGATCTATATATAGAAAGCTGACCTAGAATAGGCAGTACACGAATTTCAATAGTTGATTTCTACTGATTAGAATGAGGAGCCTAATTCACTCTTTATTTTCAAGGATCAGGCGAATATGTTCTACTGACACAATAGATGGGAAACTACTTCAAGTTCGTCAGACTCACATACGGAATGGTTATCCACCTATATTCGTCGATAGACATCATTCGGAAAAAGCACCGACAGTACAGAAGAAAACTCTTTTTATGTATATGGAATGTAAATAAGATACGGCTGCTGAAATCTTGAATAAAGGGATTTTAAATTCGTTGGTTAAAACGTTCTACTCAGCTAAGCTCCAAATTGTTTTCTCAAGACAGCCTACAATTCATGGATGTGTTAAGGATTAACTTCTGCTTTGGGCCACATCAATATGCATCTATGAATTTACTTGCTAATGTGGGACAGGTCACATTGGCCGCACAAAAACTGTCACTTTCCAAATACACCTCAGAACACTATTCAGCTTGGCTTTTAAAAGAAGATTAGATGGTGGTTGGAGGTAGTCGACAGGAAACCTTGGATTCGGGTTTCGTGCTACTTGGCACTCATCAGCAAGGTGTACCTGTAATCTTGAGGGAACTGGTGATCCCTGGCGGATTCGATCCCGTGTCACCCAGCTTCACAGTCAGAGACGTTACCACTGTCGACTACCTCCAACCACCATCTAATCTCAATATATAGTGCCCGCAGTGTCGAGTCACCTAGACTGGTGACCAAAATGCAACATGATCGATAGCATTCGATCTGCACTAAATAAGGAATTGACGCACATGACATTGATCACCACCCAGTGATCAATCAATTGTGATTTAAAAGAAGAATATATAACAATGACTAGTTCAATACATGAACATTTAATCAACTTTGGACACATAGCTCCAAAGAAGTCTTCTTTCAAAGTAATCTACACAGTCAAAGAAACTAGATCGAACAGAATTCGAATCAAAATCTTATGCACTGTTGAGGCATTGGCAATCTACCATATCAAATCCGAACTTTGAGTTCAAAAAACGATTTGTCCAATCTCTCACCCTTCCTTGATTCTGAATACCTTTAGTAGTATGTTTCGGTTTTTTCATTTGAAACTGTAACCAGTTATTATTATTATTGCCCTTTAAACAAGTTATCTTGATGATTATTCAGTTTTTATTATTATGACCTTTATGTTTGTCGTTTTTTCTTCATATCTGTCAGTTGGATGTTTTTTTTAATGAGATCATGAACCGATTGATGTTCGACCATCAGTGAAAACCTGGAAGCACTGGACGACCGTTTCATCCTATTGTGGGACTCCTCAGAAGTGCGCATCCAGGATCCCGCTAGCAGGATTCGAACCCAGGGCCTTCAGTCTTGCGTGCGAACGCTTAACCTACTGGACCACTGACCCGGCACCCATTTATGTTAATGTCTAGCCTCAACCAATCCACGAAGTTGCGCGACCAGTGCTTCCAGGTTTTCAATGGTGGTCTAACATCAATCAAAACTTAACAATCTCCACAACCCCTAAACTGATAATTAGATAAGTATCTGACCCGTAAATTATTTTCATCTTCATATTCATTTCTTACCCGTTGATTATTGCGTAAACTCAGTTGATAATAAAAGTCTGAAATCAATGTATGACTCAATCTTTTCTATCCTTCTATAGGCATATCTTATCCATGTAACTATAAATGAATGATTTCGACTAAAGGAAAAGAAATATATTCAAATGCATCTCCACCTCTGGCCAATTAATCATTAGTAACCTTAGCTATTGACTTACGACCTTTCGCAGTCAAATGTAATTGTCTCTATTAACCTTATTCACAATGATTATTATTATTATTGCAATAACCCATTGTGTCATTGAAAGAAAATAGAATTCAGTGAAGAAAATTTTCCCATCGACGAAATCATTTACTTAAGATGTACATTTGTATTTACAGTTTTTATGGGAAATATATGTCTATAGAAGAATAGAGAAGATTGGATTATAAAATGATTCAACACTCTAAATACCAAATGAGGTTGAGTAATAATCAGGGGGTGAGAGAACAATATGAGGATGAAATTAATTTACAAGTGAGAGTTACAGAAGATAATTATCTACTTGTCAGATATAAAGAAAAATGAAAATGGATTAGTTGAAATTAAACATTAACACTATTGCATGCCGGCTCAGTGGTTTAGTGGCTAAGCGTTCGCATGCAAGACCGATAGGTCCTGTGTTTGAACTCCGCGAGCGATATCGTGGATGTACACTGCTGAGGAGCCCCATACTAAGAAGAAACAGCCGTTCAGTACTTCCAGATTTTCCATGGTGGTTTAGCCTTAATTGACTCATGAATTCAACTATTAAAAAACATAAAGGTCATAATAATGACTGAATAATCATCATGAAGAATTTTTAAATGACAATAATGACTATAGACGTAGCCTACATTGATTTCAGTGAAGCTTTTGACAAAGTTCCGCACAACCGGCTGTTATATAAGCTAAGAAATGTCGGAATTGGAAGCAATCTATTGATGTGGATAAAAGACTTCCTAGTTGGGCACCAACAAAGAGTACGGGGCGAACTCAAAGTTATCTAGCTGGGAAACTGTGTTTCGTCCAGGGTACAGTTTTGGGGCCAGTGCTATTCCTCTTTTATGCAAATGTCCTTACTCGTCTCCTATCAACATCGGTCTTGCTATGTGCTGACGATGTAAAGATATGGAGAACGATACGATATAAGGGTGATAGCTTAGAACTTCAAAATGACCTAAAGAAATTATCTGAATTGTCTCAAGCATGGCGGTTGCCGATAAATGCTTCCAAGTGTGTTGTGATGCATATCGATCATCAAGGTACAGATACGTACACGATGAATAACACTGAGCTACCTGTTGTCCAGACACATAATGGATTAGGAGTCATCGTTAACCAAGACTTAAAAACTACTGCACACTGCCGTGCAATAGCCGCCAAAGGTTTTAGAACCTTATGGTCAGTACGTAGGGCTTTTAGTCATGTCGACACTAAAACGCTTTTGACTTTGTATACAGTGTTCGTGCATCCCAAACTTGAGTACTGCATACAAGCGGCTACACCCTGCTTAAAAAAAGACAGTGAGCTATTGGAAAAGGTTTAAAGAACAGCAACTAAGCTGATTCCCAGAATAGCTAAGCTTCCGAATGATTCTCGACTGGCCAAGCTAAACATATTCCCGTTGTCATATCGTAGAACTAGAGGCAACTTGATCACAGTTTTCACCTGATATGCATTCGTTTTTCTTGTCTTCCAAGACAGAGAATTTACGAGGACACTCCAAAAAAGTTCACAAGCCAAGAACAAATTACTTGTCAGCTGACTGTCGACTTTCCCATCGAATCATCAACGAGTGGAATTCATTACCTCAGCACGTGGTTGAGGCTCCATCCGTTGACCCTTTCAAAAGAAAGTTAGATCAACTGAGAGACCACCATTGCCAGGACTAACACAGGCCATCAAGCCTCCTGTCCTTTCCAAACTGAAACTTAGAACAAAATTACTTAACATTAATTCAAAATAAAAAACTAGACCAAAGTATACTACAGAAGGGAATTAGAGCCAAGGAACAATGATAGGTTGAACGTATCGTTTTGTCACGCGGAGTTCGGGCTTCAGTTCGAGAATTTTTCTTCGTTGAGTAGTTATTTTTACAACATTAGTAAGTTTACGTTATACCCTAATGGTTTGAAGCAAGATTATCTGTGCATTTGTAACCTTAACGCCTTTACTGCTTAATATCTAATATATCAACTCCTCAACAGTGCTGATTCACGATCTCGAACGCTGAAATCGAACCTGAGACCATTGGTGATGTGTGGGCGAGAACGATAATGGTTAGTTGTTTGGTTAGCCAGACTAGTAGATAGTCTGACAGGTAATAGATGAGTTACATATTCTCCTATCTTTATTACTATTATTATTGACTGATTGTCAATTGCTAATGTAGTGTTGGATTGTTGTCGGGAAAGTATCTACTGTAGATATTTGTCTAACGTAATTTAACGTCTCAATCGAGCAGACGAAGAACTCCGAGCGGTATAACAATTAGTCTCGCGCGTAATCACTTAACCTCTTGACCGACCACTTAGATTGATTCATGGTTTCAATGAAATATAAAATAAACGTAGATAAATTTCGTCACTATCATTTATATACCACTTCATTCGTTAACAGTGAATAGAAAACCTATGTCATTAAATCATTCAGGTGATATGATCAAATCTTTAATAAATTTTCATTAGGTAACAGTAAAATTAAAACATTTTTCAATATAGATCATAAAAACTGAGTTCATTCTAAGTACACACCATTTCTCCCCTTAAATTCACTTAGTGTTGTTTTACTTATGTCTTCCCATTGTTATTTACAACTGCGATTGATCAGTCTCATGTTGGCATATGTATAAAATATTAAAGAAAGTTACTAATATTAATCAACATATGCTCACTAGTGACTAGTTTCAAGAGGTATTTCCTAGTGTCCCAGTGAGAAGCAGTGACCAGTGGAGTTCGACCAAGTTTTTTGTGAGATAGTAACTCACTGATGACAAAGGTGGATGTGTCGCTCAGTAACGCGGATGAGTTGAAGTTAGATATTAACACCGCTGGATGGCGACTCAGTGGTCTAGTTGGTTAAGCGCCTGACGCGAGACTGATAGATCCTGGGTTCGAGACGGGGTCGCTGATGAGCGCTGCTGAGGCGTCCAACAATAGGACGAAACGGCCATCCAGTGCTTACAGGTTTTCCATGGTGATCTAGCTTCAATTGACTCATGATCTCAACTGTTGAAATTATTAATAAAAAGACATTTTTTCACTATCATGATGATCAAAAGGAAGGGAGCTAGAACAAAGAATGATTGGTGTAGAAACGAAGGAACAATGAAAACTGAGTCGATTGATGGATATTTTGCAAATGAAGTATTTACTGTATGATTCTCAGATTATACTAAGAGATTCTGCAATTTTGTATTCAAATCCATTCGATTGTCACCACTTGTGTTCTTGTTCACTAAAATATAACTTTATCTGAAATATGATAAATACCATAAAAACACCATATATTCCACAACACAGAATTTTAGACTGATCATCTATTTAGTTTCCTTCTTTAGTTCTGATATGTCGGGATTAAAATAGCAATATTACGTTGTGTTTTTCTATTCATCGTGATGTTTATCCAATATCACTTTTATTTTTAATTCAACGTGATGATTACACAGGGAAGTATTTGTTTTGGTTTTCCAGTGTGATATTCTTCTTTGATTGAGACCATCAACCAATTGACGTTAGATCCTCATTGAAAACCTGGAAGCACTGGACGGCCAACTCATCCTGTTGTTGGACTACGCAGCTGTGCACATCGACGACCGACTCAGGAGATTCGATGCCAGGGCCTTCAGTTTCACGCGCGAGCGCTTGACCTCTAGACCACTGAATAGGCAGGCATTCAACTGTGTTAATGTTTAACATCAACCAGTTCAAGGAATTTTGCGACCATCTTGCAATGTACTGAGGAAGATAGCTGTCTTTACCCGACACGGATTAGCTCCATTGGTCACGGCTGCACACTAGAACTCCGAGAACTCCCTCACGAAGCTAGTCACTAGTGAGAACATGGTAATTATCAGTATAGGGGTGTGATTATTCTGTTTTTGATTGAAATTATGAATGCGCACTGCTGAGGAGTCTCACAATAGGATGAAACGGCCGTCCAATGCTTCAAGGTTTTCAGTGGTGGTCGAACATCAATCGGTTCATGATCTCAATCAAAAACTTAATAATCTCCACAACCCTATACTGATAATATTTTATTCTGTATAACATACGATATTCTTGTATTTAATTTACATAAACTAGGCTCAGCATGATATGCAACATGTGACGTGTTATGACTCTGGGTGTTTTTCATAAGTGTAATTTCATCCTTATAATTAATCAAAATAGGTGTACAATCAATATATAAATGAGTGTGAATTTTCAACTTGCGTTGTCTTCATGTTTTAGGTTTAATAAATCCTCACTTGTATCAGTCTTATTGTTTCTACTTCGGTTCGTGGGGAATTGGTTTAGTTTCTCGTTTTACAAGTATGAGTGATAAGCGATTACAACTTTACTGCTCCGCTAATATAGATATGTTGATCCTATGAAAATATGTTTATCAATAAAAAGAAACGTTTGCATTGTAAGTATATACGACTATGAATTAAATGCATGTATAAAAGATTAAGCTCTCTAGGAACATCAGTTTATACCATGAAAACAAAATACTAATCAATTACTAGAACGTAAAATCTGACAGAGTATCATGCTCGTATTATTAGTACTTATTTTTCATCGAACTAATGAACCGATCAGTGTTAGACTACCGCTGAAAACTTGGAAGTACTGGACACCTATTTTGTCCCAGTACAGAACTCCTCACCAGTGCACATCCGCGACCCGCATGCGGGACTCGAACTCAGGATCTTTGGTTTCTCCCTCAAACGTTTAATTTCTAAATCACTGGAACGGGACCCAACGGTGCGCGACCATTCTCAATTGTCTTCGGTGGGTAAAGTCCTCATGTCTGACACAATTAAACTCCATAGGTCATGGCTTCCTACTAGAACTCCGAGAATTCTCTCTCAAAGCTAGTGATTAGTGAGTATGAAAGTTGTAAGTATAGAATCGTAGAGATTTTCACGTTCCATCGGAATCATAAACCTGATCAATGTTAGACTATCACTGACAACCTGGAAGCATTGGACGACGATTTCATTCTAGTATGAAATCCCTTAACAATGTACATCCACGACTCTGTCTACTGAAATCAAACCATTAAAGAATGAAAGATGACAGATTTGACTTCACGGGGAGAATTTCAAATTTAGCTTATATAAATTTCATTCTCTGGTTGATTTTTGTTTCAGAATTCACAAAATTATTGAATAATGTTCATTAGCAGAGCATTAACTCATTAACTATGATTCATTTCAATTTCCACGATTAACTAAGTTAAGTAATTGACTTTGTAAAGAATAGATCCTAAGTCAATATGTGAGGTATAGGACACTTAACAATAACAATTATAACTATAACCTTCATATTAATTTACAAATAAAAATCTTATCCATATACACAAATATCTACAAACTGATTTAGACAAATGTTCCATATCACCGTAGTTACCGATATTTTTACAAATTGTAGAGACTATGGTTAAATAGTATGGTTATTAAGTTGGAAAAAAAAATCTTACATTATAAGGCGTCAATAAGTATTATTGTTATGTCCCGATAAGCATAATGAATGGTAACTTTTGGGATTCATTTCTGGACTAATACTATACGTATATTTTTATTGTATAATCGTTAAATAACTAAACTATACATATTCATGTCCCTCTTATGAGTTTTATTTTGACCGATGAACTATTATTATATGAATTACCATTCTTGAATTATGCCCTGTCTATTAATCACTACCTCCCTTATTCACAGCCACATTTAGCTAAGTCTTGTACAAATGTTGTTTCTTATTTTATGGTACAATGTGGTCTGTTTGATTGGTAATAAACCTAGTATGTTTGAAATAAATGATTCATACCGCAGAGGTTGATATTGGTGTTTTGGACTGGGCTAGGAGGTAAGCAGGACCAATAAGGACTCTAGACTCCTCACATGGGTTTTATGCGTCATTGGTCCGATCGATAATTCACTGCTCTTTAATTAGCGGTATCATTACGTTATACGTTAGCAGGGCACTCAGGCCACAAGTTATAACACTTATATATTTGATTGTCACCAGAAATTTATCAAACATGTCTTGTCCTAATAGATTCTTGGAATATATCATATGTTTTGCTACTTTATTTGGTAAGCGGATGCATTAATACAAAGAATCTAGAACAAAAGTTTAAACCCTAATTAATTTTGCAATTCAGTCATCAACAATTTAGAAAATTAAAAACTTCAAATAGTTTACTATAACTTTAACAAATGTTGATACAGTGTAAAATGTATAGGTACTAATGTGGTGCATAGAATGTATTTCAGTAGAACATCGATAAGGAAAGAATAGAAATGGAACGCGATTGGTATGAAAATATATGAACAATGAAATCTCGGACAATTGACTGATATTTGCAAAACGAACAATCAATTTTGAGACGATGGATTGATATTTTGCAAATTTACTATTGATTATATGGTTATGAGATCTTAATGAGATGCTTTGTAATTTCATGCAAAATACATTCGATTGTCCCCACCCGCGTTCTCGTTCGCACCGTTTAGTGTCTCTATCAACCAGGACAGGGGAGGGGTGGTGTTCTATGGACGCCGTTGCAGATCTGGTGATAGTTAGGGCAGTGTGATGAGGAGAGGTGACGTCGAGTGGAGTGTTCTGGTGGAGTGGCGTTCGCTGTAGCTCTTGCTGTCGACAGAGAGGAGCGGTGGGACGCGAGGATGCTAGGCGGACATCAGATGTAGATGGGTCAGCAGGTCGCTGGAGCGCAAGCGTTGAAGGTCCAATGTGCCGGGAGGATGTCGGATGTTGATTCTCTGGCATGTCGACGGAGCTATGGAGGCCAGTGCTCTGCAGACTCGAAATTTCGACGGAGAGCGTAGCACAGACTGGAGAGAAGAAGAAGGTGGCACGGTGAGCAGAAACATCGCTAGAACGAATGCTTTAAATGGGGGGACGAATATGGTGCATAGAATGTATTTCAGTAAAAGATTGATAAGGAAAGAACGGAAACGGAGCGCAATTGGTATGAATATGTATGAACAATGAAATCTCAGACAATTGACTGATATTTGCAAACCGAACAATCAATTTTGAGACGATGGATCGATATTTTGCAAATTAACTATTGACTATATGGTTCTGAGATTTTAGTGAGATTCTTTGTAATTTCATGTCAAATACATTCGATTGTCCCCAATCGTGTTCTTGTTCGCTACACTCATAGAAAGCCACAAAGACTAAATGATTTAAGATGTTAAAGTCAACTCTACCAGAAGAATATCAAAATTTCATAACTTTTTTTGAATGATTCTAGATGAAATAAACGTGAAAATGTAGAACATTGCATCCGAACTCATCGATTTAAAAGTTATGTTTACCCCATGATATCTATTGTTCTCTTGTAGGTTTATGGATGCTACTTGAGAATTATGATTCATTCCCTCAATGTCAGAAATCAATTGAGAAGGAAGCCAATGATGTAATCCGATCAAAGATATTAATTACCTTAAACATGAGTGTAAGACTTTCAATGATCTAAGATTTTAATTTTAAACAGAGTGTTCCTTTTGAATTACCTTCAATTGATCACATTTCTGGAAGCATTTCAAGATATTTCTAAATAATTTCATGAGATGTATGCGGTCCATTAATAGTAATTGGGATATTTCTAGTATATTTGATAGCAAATTTACAAAATAGTATAGTGTACCATATTTAAAACGTTTCATATATATTTATTGTAGGCTACAAAAAGATATGTTAATCAGAGAAGGGTTTTTGTGGATATTATAGTAAATCAATAGTTGAATTCATCAGATAATTGAAGCTAGACCACCATCCAAAACATGAAAGCACTGCACCACCGTCTCATCCTATTGTCAGACTTCTCACAAATGCACATCCATGATCCCACCTCGTTAAATTCGAATCTACAACTCATCAGTCTCGCATGCAAGCGTTTAATCTCTAGACCACTGAGCCAGACGGCATCCAACAGTGTTCATGTTTAACTTCAACTCATCCACAAAATTGAGTGACACATCGACCATTGTCATCAGTGAGTTACTATCTCACAGCAAACCCGACTGAACTCCACTGGTCACTGTTTCTGAATAGAACTCTAGGAAATATCTCTTAGAGACCGTCACTAATGAGAATATAATGATTATAATCAGAGAAGGGTTTTCATGGATATTAAAGTAAATTAATAGTTCAATTCATATGTCAATTGACTCATGAAGAGTCCTATACTAGGACGAAACGGCCGTTCAGTGCTTCCAGGTTTTCCATGGTGGTCTAGCTTTGTTGTAACGAGTGTGTGACTGCAGGTTTTGATAAGCAGCGTTTATCGATCGATTACAGTGGACACGTAAACACGAAGGACGACCTAGCGCCCTGATTGGCCCTGCTTCGCTGTCCGTCCTAGCCCAGCTGAGTGAAGAACACAAGTCACAGCCTCTGAGTTATGAATCATTATATTTCAAACATACTTTGTTTATATACCAATCAAGCATACCACATCGTACCATAAAATAGAAAATAACATTGTACAATATTGGCCAACAGGAAAATAACACGTTAAATAAATATCGACCAATGGGAAATGTACATTTAAGGTCCAAAGACACCACTGGACTTAACATGATAATTATTGGTCTATTTTTCCGACTACCTAACAAGCTTCAATTTACTCATGAATTCAACCGCTAAAAAATATTTGCTGATTATAAATGGTACCTGGACAGGAAGGTGCCTAAATAATCTGTACAAAAATATAAATAATAATAAGAAGAAGATAAAGACTTCTAAAACAGAACATAAACTACTTATTGATACACTGAATTTCGTAGTTTATTCACAGTTGAAATTCATTTAGTAATGTTAACTTGAATCCTCCGATTGATGTTTAGGGTTAAAGTTGATCAGTCTCTTATTGGCATATGTGCATACTGTGAGTATTGCCTCGATATTGCCTTAATCCACAAACATTCTAAGCAAGGAAAGATAGTAGCTAGCAATGGAATCCAGGATGCGCGTTTCGTCCTATTTGGGATTTGCCAAACAGATGTGCATGTATCTCAGAGTTTTTGTTCATTCTTAGACTCAAAACCAGTACCGTCTACTTCAAACGGCCTCACATTATCCACTTGGCGATCAGAACTCAATCGCTCAGTGGATAATGCGATGGCGTTTGAAGTAGACAGTACTAGGTTCGAATCCCAGAGTGAACATCAACGCTGAGATGTAGGTATATCCAGCTGATGAATTCCTAATAGGATGAAACGCACATCCTGAATTCCACTGTTGGACACTATCCATTTTTACTTTCATGTATAGTGTTTAATTTGCAAACAAGGTCAGGATTTTCAATACAAATGTCAAGACAGTTCTACTGTATGGGGCAGAAACCTGGAGAACTACAAAAGCCATCATCTAGAAAATACAGGTGTTTATTAACAGTTGTCTACGCAAAATACTTCAGATCCATTGGCCGGACACTATTAGCAACAACGTACTGTGGGAGAGAACAAAGCAGATCCCAGTGGAGGAAGAAATCAGGAAAAAGCGCTGGAAGTGGATAGGACACACATTGAGGAAAGCACCCAACTGCGTCACAAGACAAGCACTCACATGGAATCCTGAAGGTCAACGGAAAAGAGGAAGACCAAAGAACACATTACGCCGAGAACTGGAGATAGACATGAGAATAATGAACAAGAATTGGATGGAACTAGAAAAGAAGGCCGAGGACAGAGTGGGTTAGAGAATGCTGGTGAGCGGCCTATGCTCCATTGGGAGTAACAGGCGTAAGTAAGTAAGTAAGTAATAGTGTTTAATAGTTATCTATTGAATAAACTTCAACTTGACAACAATCATCACTGATTAATTAACAGCTTATTCTTACACAACCCATTTAGAAATGTCATAAAAGACTAAAATACTACAATCAATATACATTTATATAAACTACTTAATTAAGTTACTTATTTAATATAAATAGAGTATTCTATTATTCATTATAGAATATCTTACAAGTCTTAGTTATAAAGTTAGTGAATGAATTTAAGAAATCAAAACACTGAATGTATCTAAGTAGGAAATTGTCTTCATTTATTAGACAGTCAATCATATAGGGTAAATCATGTGTTTATATATGAACAACGGAAACCAAATATTCTAAAAGAAACTTTACTCAACAACAAAAATACACCCAAATAAATTTACATACATAAACTGAATTGTAGAAAAAAGCAATAAATGTAATGCGAGAATTTCCCTCTTTAATTATTCCTCATTATCACTATTTACTTAAGGTTTACTCTATGGAAATAGATGATTTTCATGGAAAATCCAATAAAACTTTAATTCAGTAGTGATTATCAGAGTCTCGGCATCATAAGGTAAGTTCTAACTTGAAATCTTGAAGGGAAGCCGAAAACAGGCTTAATGATATAGAAAGAGGGAGCTGTTACATTGTTTGTCTTCATCTGCATTTGTTTGTGTTTATGGGATAGATGGGACAGATCATCTACGAAGTCCAAATCTTCTAATTGATTTTGAGATGTCCATTGTATTACATGCTTTCCTCTCAGGTGTCGAGGTTTATAAAACCCAGTCAACCACCGGAAGAAAGAGGGAGTGGGAGTAATAGTGTTGAGAAATTCATCATTTCCCAAAATTTAAATCTAAATAGTCCTTTTTAAACTTGTGTTAGTTTGAGTTCGGTTATTTATTCACTGTGAAGAAGTGGTTTACATTAACTGATGGAACGTCAGAAATACAATTTTTCTACTGTGCTCAGCAGTAACTGGTTTCAAGAGGTATTTCTTAGAGTTCCATTCAGAAACAGTGACCAGTGGAGTTCAACTGGGTCAGTTGTGAGATAGTAACTCACTAATGACAATGGTAGATATGTCACTCAATTTTGTGGATGAGTTGAAGTTAGACATGAACACCGTTGGATGCTGTCTGGCTCAGTGGTCTAGAGATTAAACGCTCGCGTGAGAGACTGATGAGTTGTGGATTCGAATTTAACGAGGTGGGATCATGGATGTGCATTTGTGAGAAGTCTGACAATAGGACGAGACGGTGGTGCAGTGCTTTCATGTTTTGGATGGTGGTCTAGCTTCAATTATCTGATGAATTCAACTATTGATTTACTATAATATCCACAAAACCCTCTCTCCAATTAAATACAGATAAATGAAGAAAGATGTAAACTGAATAGAAACTACTAATATTGAATGAATGATATATACTTAAGTTTATTGTACAATCTTGACGATAATTTGAAGTGATTTATATACAACTTACTTACTTACTTGTCTCATGATGTAATTTAGTGATGTCCGTAATGTGTCTTATCCACTTCCAACGTATCTTTCTAATTTCCTCCTCAACTGGAAGTTGATTCATTCTTTCCAATGGTAGTTTATTGTTGATGGTATCCTGTTGACCGAATTCGAGTACCATGTGTAGACAATTGTCTACAAGTACTTGTGCATTTTTGATTATGATCTTAGTAGTTCTTGAAGTTTCAGCTCCGTACAGTACAAAGTGAAAATTAATTTATGCTATGGGAAAAGTTGTAATCATCTGTGTTTGCTTTCATTTCTTATTATCAAGGGTTAAGTAGTTCTAATCAGTGAAATTCCAACAATCTCAGTCTCTTTGATAAAATTTTCTTTTTGAAGTAAAGCTGCAGTGAACGAGAGCATCAGTGAGGATAAACAAATACGTTTTAACACACTACAGAATATCTTGGTAAAATCTGAGAACAATACAGTGAATACCTCATTTCCAAAATATCTATCAATTGTCTTAGACTTTGTTGTTTGTTCGTTTCCACACCAATCTATCTCTGTTCTCATTCTCTTCGATTTTATTAACCTTCTGCTGCCAGGCCCTTCATTCTTGATTGATGATACATACTACTTATATCTATCGATATTAGTAGCACACACCACAAAGTAATAAAAGATGAATGAAAACTGTAGAATGAACAAAACCACCCATCTAATGCATAGATGTGTGTAATTGAAAAACATACAGAAAATTGAAACTGTATTTCCTGCATTCAACTGTCAAACAATAATACTACTTCTATAATGTAAATGAAAATCAAACTAAAGGTCTATGTTCTTCCACGTTAATAGCTTGAACTAAAACTAGGCAGTTAAACAAATTACTGACGAATCCGATTTCGCAGCTTAGCAGATAACACTTTGGATTACCATACTGAATACGAGTCTGAGTATGAATATCATCAGTAGGATGACCAATCGTTGGTCACTGATTTCCATGGGACTACATCTCCTTACGATGCTCCACTGCCTTGTGGATCAGACCTTCAGGTCTAAGGCTCGGGGTGTGGCATCTTAAGAAAACCACCTGCTTCGTTTTGAGCACCCAGGCAGTATCACAGCCCTCGCACATATCGAATGAGCTTTGTGTGGCCCATATGTATTTGGTGCCTCCTTGTACCAATATCTATTTGTTAAAAGAAAGAAGAAGAAGTAGGATGTAAGTGTATGTACCTCACGAGCTATAAATTCGATCCGATGGATCCTACTATTCACTTCTATCCCCTATTCATAAACATAATCATTATATGATTATATTTTTACAATCTTTTAACAATGAGCAACTGACGTTAGGTAAATAGACTGATTAGTCACAATTTACAGTCAGACGTTATTTATGAAACTGAATTTGAATTTGAAGTCCCAGTTAAAAGAAACGATATGAAAATAAGTTAATAAAAATATAACCATTTGGTGAATAAAATGACCCAATTACTATTACGGTATTTAGATGGAGTGTTGGTTTACATGTGTAGTTTTCATTGTTCTTCTGAATGACATCATCAGGACAAACTTCTACGCATATGACTCACAGCTTGTCCAATCGACCTGGATTTTATTCAGAAACATATTCAAGGCTGAATGATCAAATCATTCTGCTCAGAGAAGAAAACTCCACATGCGCTACAAATCTTCACCATGAATAATTCAATGGAATATTTAATGAACTGTTATTGTTTTAGGTACACATCAATCTGTCTTAGTTTTATGGCACAATCAAATCACAGAGTATATATTCGTATATACTATGTCCATGGATAAATGAAAAAAGTTGAACGCTTGTACATAGAAAAACATGTACAATGCAATTATTGCATCATTATTATTTTAGTGTAAACTATAATTCAGAGGCCTGTCGAATTCGATTCCTTAATAAGTCGAAAATCACGTTATTGAAAAGAGCAGAATGATAAAGGGAACTATGTGTATCAAATTACGTTATTATTTGTTGGGAAAGCTTTTACGAATTACAACGGAACACCCAGAGGACTTAAAGGAGCCGAATAGTTTCCATCCAATTAGGTGATGGAGCTATCTAGAATATCAAAGTGACATGTTATGATTAGAGAGTAACATAACTTGCCTCTTTGTGGATTGTTGTTATGGATGCAGAATAATGTGCCAATCATTATCATGTTAAGTCTAATGATGTCCTTGGACGTTAAATGGACATTTCCTATTGTCCATTATTTATTTCATTCGTTAAATATTGTACAGATGTTGTTTTCTATTTTTATGGTACGATGTGGTCTGTTTGGTTAGTATATAAATAGAGCATGTCTGAAACACAATGATTCATATCTCCGAGGCTGTGACTTGTGTTCTGGACTCAACTGACTGGGCTAGACAGGGAAGCGGGACCAATCGGAACTCGAGGCCGTCCGTACGTGTTTATGTGTCGTCGTAATCGATCGGTAAATACGCTGCTCTCTAATCTTTTCAGTCAAGGACACAACAATTAGCACAGGGTAAAAGTCGACCCAAACTTAGTCACAACAATTGATGTTATAATTATAATGATTATAATGATGTTATAACAAACGCTAATATTTATAAATACCCATGATTTTCTGTACATTTTGATTTGTACCCAACAAACTTTCTTCAGATTTCTTCTGTCTTCTGATTTGCAACTGTGGGGTTCTATACGTTCGAATGCCGTAGTTGTATACCATATTCTGCGTTAATTAGTTAGCGAATATAGCAATATTAACATGATAGACTTATGGTAATTACACATTTTGATTATAAACTGACTTCAATCGTTAACTACTGAAAATCATAAGGCAGTGAATGACTGCTTTATCCTAGTCCAGTACTACTCAGTAGTACATACTTGTAGTGACTCACTTTTATCACGAGAACACGATTGGTTTATTGAAAACAACTATTATTATAACCAATTGTACCAGTGACTGTTTGATGTGCTCTTTGTTGAACTGTGCTAAAAAAACATCCATTATTCTTACACTTTGGTTGTGACCTCGCGCGAATTCGGTTACGCACTGTAACCAAGCTTGTATCCTGGCACGATCTCGGTATTCTTTCGATACCACGAGATCACCACCAAATATATCTCGACTTGGTCCATTAACTGCCTTCTGATATTTCGCTTCTGGAGGATTTTATGGACTTATTTGGCACGCGTTCCTTTGTAGAGGTGCTCATAGTCAATTTCGACTCGACGCCATACTACATACTCATAACACTGAACTCAATCGAATAAATCGCTATCAATTCAAGCGGATGTTATAATATTTTTAAGCCGACTAGTAATAGTTGAACAGCTTATATTTCCAACTTCAATCAGTCAATAATAATAATTATATGAAACAGTCATTCAGTGTTAATGAGCTGAAGGAACTTTTCCATTTAGAGGTAATTGACTGATGATAGAAAATTAGACAATTGATACTCAACTCAGTGGTTTGAAGAAATCATGGTCACTGTCAGACTTAAAAGTTGTGGTTTTATATTGTTGAGAATTTATTTATTTATTTGAACGTATAAATATTGGAACAAAGGGTCACCGAATACATATGCGCCATATAAGTCACCTGATTTGTGTATGAGTTGTGATGCTGCCCGTGTGCCCAGACCGAAGCAGGTGGTTTTCTTAAAGGGCCACACCGGAGCCTTCGACCTAACTGTTTGATCCATAAGGCAGTGAAGCATCGTAAGGAGATGCAATCACATGATAGCCGGTGACCAACAATTGGTTCATACTCCACTTGTTCCCTCAGGATCCTGTAGTCCATTTGCACCATTGGTTTGGAATCAAAGTCCTCCAACTCCCCTATGTGGGTCCTCCATATCTACCAACCCGGTTACAGCATCAGACACTCGCTTTTCGTCCTCTCAGTTTCGTGAAAAACACCCCCACCATAAAAATGCAGTGAGTAGGACTTCCCTGTCAGTAGCTATATGCACGTGACCAATTGAGAGCAGTTCGAGAGAGAGAGGAAGGGCTGACTCTCCTCACCCTCGGCCTTACTAGGGCATCATAATCCTTGATTTTCAAGATACTTATGAGAGATAACGACATTTCAAAAACTTAATACGCCATGATATTAATAACTGTAGTATACGTTTTATTCTTTGAATTTACCTCAACTTGTCATTTTTAATAATTTGTTCATAAATCTATTTTAATTCATTGGAAAAGGTCATAGAATCATTCATATGATGGAGATGAGAAGAAATGTTAATGACAATAAAAATCAAGAAAAATAAATGACGTGAGACAATTGAACTTATTCCAAGAGTTGAGGTCATGAGTCAATTGAAGCACACAACTGCGTCACAAGACAAACACTCACATGGAATCTTCAAGCATTAAAAAAAGGAGGAGAGGAAGAACTAAGAACACATTAAGCTGAGAAATCGAGGCAGACATGTGATCAATGAACAACAATTCAATAGAAATAGGAAGGAAGCCACAGCACACAATGGATTGGAGAATGCTGGTCGGCAACCTGTGCTCCACTACAAGTAACAGGTGTAACGAAGTAAGTATTCAATGTTTCACACATGAAATTCCAATTTATTCAATATCAATTATTCTTTGATATCAACCTGATCATGGTGTTGAAAATGGATCGACATGGATTCTGTAGTCATTATCAATACAATCAACAATATTAGCCGTAAGTTAAAATGTTTAACTCGTCAAATTTATCAATGTTAAGCTTAACACTAACATACCGTATATCATACATCATACAGACTACTTATGTAAATGAAAGTTTAATTTTATTCAATCAGTTTAATTGTTCATAGTGAATGTGTATAAATCACATCGTTTTTATTAAAGTAAAATTTAAAATGGAAGTAATTAACCTTGTCATATTGTGTATCAAAGAGATAATAGTCGTTAATAGAGTATATAACAAGGTAGTATTCAGTCTAATGATTAATAACTCTGTAGAACTTGTTACTTTGGAGTATTTGTGTGTGTGTGTGTGTGAGAGAGAGAGAGAGAGAAAGATTGTGGTGTGTACTACTGATGTTGATAGATATAAGTAGTATGTATCATCAATCGAAAATGAAATGTGTGGAGGTAGAAGGTTAAGAAAACCGAAGAAAATAGAATGAGAACAGAGAATGAATTGTATGGAAACGAAGGAACAATGAAGTGTGAGTCGATTGATCAGCCTTTTGTAAATGAAATCTTTGACTATATGTTTCTCATATTTGACTAAGTTATTCTGTAATACATTTGATTTTCCCCAGTTTGTTCTTGTGCACCATAATGTATACCATTAGCCAAGTATATTGCATGAAAATATCACATATAAGAATGTTATTTTTAGTGATAGTTCAAAGCCGCCAATCAGATGCCGCGAATTATTGATCGGACCAAGGACGCGTAAAACACGTGCGAGCAGTCTAGAGTCCTGATTGGTCCTGCTTACCGCCTAGCCCAGCCGGTTAAGTCCAGAACACCAATCTGAGCCTCTACGATATGAATCGTTATATTTCAAACATACTGAGTTTATATACCAGTCAAACAGACCACAACGTACCAATAAAATATGAACCAACATTTGTACAAGAATTAACCAGATGCGGCTGTGAGTCAGGGAGGTGGTCATTAATTTACTGGGTATAACTCAAGAATGGTAAAACATATAATAATTGTTTATGGGTCAAAATAAAGCTTATGATTAGGGGAATATGATTATGCATAGTTCAGTTACTTAATAATTATACAATAGAAATATACGTTTAGTATTGGTTCATCAATAGATACCAAAAGTTACCATTCATTATGTTTATCGGGACATAACACAATGTGAAAAGTATGATAACAACAAGTATTTCATTATTAAAAGTAGGGCAAACTTTTAGAGAAGTTATAATTTATATGATTAAAGAGTCTAAACACAAATAGTATTATTTTTTTAATGCAATTGGAATCAGAACTAATATGTTTCTAAAGCTATAATGAATTACATCAATAACCCGCTCCATGAACTTTCCATTGAAGAAAGGTTATTAATACTTTTATCTTTTCCATGAACAAAAAAGACTAACAACGACGACGACGACAACGACAACAACAACAAAATCCACCACCTTTTTTTCTATTACTTATTACTTATATGAAATAATGTCACTAGACAATAAAAACAGGATATATCACGATTGAATCTCTCTCTGATGAATCTGTAGGGCCAGCGAAACGTCACTAAGCCCTAGCTAAATCATCCGGCAGTTGGATCATTGAATATCGAGCAAATCATCGATCCTAGTCATGGTCAAGGACAACCAACACGCATCAGTTAATCGTGTGCCATGGACTAGTCCATGCGGCAGTGGTCTTACTTTCGCTTGTATCTACTTTATCTAATATATTTCTGTAATAACGTCCTCTGTGTTGTACAGTCTCAAAAGCATCTATGGTACGTTGAAACGTCTATAGGGTAGTCCACGTAAGGTGCTAACCACGAGTTGTGACTTTGACGTTAGCTAGTTTGTCACACCATTCACGTCTACTTTGAGTAGGCCTCCAAACATTTGGACATAGATCATCTACGTTGGTGATCAACAAATCTGCTATTAAAAACTACGTTTTCATATATTCATAGCTTAGGTTACCAACTGATCTTAGCTAAACTATTACTAAACGCGAACAAACTGGGGAAAATCAAATGTATTACAGAATAACTTAGTCAAATATGAGAAACATATAGTCAAAGATTTCATTTACAAAAGGCTGATCAATCGACTCACACTTCATTGTTCCTTCGTTTCCATACAATTCATTCTCTGTTCTCATTCTATTTTCTTCGGTTTTCTTAACCTTCTACCTCCACACATTTCATTTTCGATTGATGATACATACTACTTATATCTATCAACATCAGTAGTACACACCACAATCTTTCTCTCTCTCTCTCTCTCACACACACACACACACAAATACTCCAAAGTAACAAGTTCTACAGAGTTATTAATCATTAGACTGAATACTACCTTGTTATATACTCTATTAACGACTATTATCTCTTTGATACACAATATGACAAGGTTAATTACTTCCATTTTAAATTTTACTTTAATAAAAACGATGTGATTTATACACATTCACTATGAACAATTAAACTGATTGAATAAAATTAAACTTTCATTTACATAAGTAGTCTGTATGATGTATGATATACGGTATGTTAGTGTTAAGCTTAACATTGATAAATTTGACGAGTTAAACATTTTAACTTACGGCTAATATTGTTGATTGTATTGATAATGACTACAGAATCCATGTCGATCCATTTTCAACACCATGATCAGGTTGATATCAAAGAATAATTGATATTGAATAAATTGGAATTTCATGTGTGAAACATTGAATACTTACTTCGTTACACCTGTTACTTGTAGTGGAGCACAGGTTGCCGACCAGCATTCTCCAATCCATTGTGTGCTGTGGCTTCCTTCCTATTTCTATCGAATTGTTGTTCATTGATCACATGTCTGCCTCGATTTCTCAGCTTAATGTGTTCTTAGTTCTTCCTCTCTTCCTTTTTTTAATGCTTGAAGATTCCATGTGAGTGTTTGTCATGTGACGCTGTTGTGTGCACTCCTCAATGTGTGTTCAATCCATTGAGCATGGGGTTACAGATCACATCTCGTAGAAAACTAACTCAATAAAAAGAATACTAATCAGAAAACTTAGTATAAACATAAGCTAAATGCAGCTGAGTATTTCAATTCAAGATGGATTGTAATTTCCATTTGCTCAATGAAAGAATGATACGAACAACAACCAAAATTATTTATATGTTACCGTTTAATGAATGTTTAAAAGAATCATTGCAGAAGTTCTCATTTTAGGAGTTTTTCAAAGAATTCATTTTGAGTTAGTCTTTGTTAGCAAACTGTTGAAAGAATTCATAAAGA
This sequence comes from Schistosoma intercalatum, assembly GCA_944470365.2. Classification (NCBI taxonomy): domain Eukaryota; kingdom Metazoa; phylum Platyhelminthes; class Trematoda; order Strigeidida; family Schistosomatidae; genus Schistosoma; species Schistosoma intercalatum. The sequence continues at coordinate 41,958,445 of OX103726.1, forward strand.
ATTTCTTGTCTTTTAATTAAATGTCAAGTTTTATGATTGAAGATTGTATGTTGAGTGTTGTAAAGAAATAGTAATTTGAAGAATTAATCAGTTCATAGGGAGATATTCAATTGATCACAGGATCAAAAGTTAACGAAACGGAACAATTTGCGTGACTAGAATAATAAATGAAAAAAATAAAATCTATAAAGACACCTCTTGGAAACAAGGCCGTCACAAAGAAACGATGTAACAGTTGTAAGGTGATTAATTAACTGGTCTGTATATTCAACAGTAACGGGTGATTTTTTCATGAATGATAATGCCAAGCGTCACAGTTAGACAGTCCAGCTCAAATTATTCACCTTCAATACAAATTTCCATAATTACAAAGAGGCAATCTTTTGCTCAAAACTGTCATATTATTTTAAAAAGATGATGGTTACTTCCAATATCAAACAGAACTTATGGTAGACCATTCGTCAGAAATAAGTTCAATTCTTTTAACATTCCTTTGTCATCAACGAAAAAAGTGTTAGTTGGGCCTAAGCAAACTTATTTAATGTTGTATTCATCAAAAATCCTAATGTTAAATGGTTTATGTTGTCAATTTATTAAGAGGAAATTAATTTATCCATTCAATCATATTACGGTATCTGCTACTTATGTCGACAGATATAAGTAGTATGTGTCATCAATCGAAAGTGACATGCCTGGATACAGAACCTTAAGATGATCGAAAGGAAGGGAGCTAGAACAAAGAATGATTGGTGTGGAAACAAAGGAACAATGAAATCTGAGACGATTGACGGATATTTTGCAAATGAAGTATCTACTATATGATTCTCATATTTGACTATGTTATTCTGTAATTTTGCATTCAAATACATTTGATCATCCCCACTTGTTTGTCCGAGTTCACTACAATATTACCTATTTTCATCCTGAACTCAATTTGTTTAATGACTGATTGTCATTTCCTTGTCAATAATCATTTATTAACTTATCAAAAATCTTTACAAATCAACATTAATCCTCAACAACATAAAAATCAAACTATCATTGGATCGTACATATCCTATTCAAATCAAAATGTTATCTTTTAAGCCTAACTGGCTTACTTACATAGCCTTCTTATATAATGGAAACAAGATAATAAAATCGACACCAGACACCATTTAGACTTTCACATGACAACCCAAACAGTGTAGCTCAATCCCTTTTAACAGGAGGGCCAGATACCGCTCATGCTTAACAGTTGTAGCTCAAATAGTACGGTTCAATCCTGTTTCCAAGAGAACCATATACCATACAGGCTTAAACATTATAACCCGAGTTAGTACATCTCAATCCTGCTACATAGACACCATAAAGGCTTTAGCGCTACAATGTGAATAGTACAGCTCAATCCTGTGGCGCAATCGCACAGGTACCAAGCTCCCTGGTGGACCAATAAGAAATATATTATTTAAAATAAAAACAATTATTGTATCAATAATTTACTTTCATTTTGAACGTAAATAAACAAATCAATCCAATCCGTGACAGGTGAAGACGATTATCCACTTTCAGACAATAAATGAAAGGTTATGCAAGATCATGGATTGATTGAAGTTAGACATTAACATCGTTGGATACCGACACGGTGGTCTAGACTTTAAGTGTTCACGCGCGAGATCAGAGGTTTTAGACGATGGATTGATATTTTGCAAATTAATGATTTACTGTATGGTTCTCAGATTTTATCGAGATGCTCTGTAATTTTGTATCTCACATACATTCGATTGTCCATACTCGTGTTCTTGTTCACTACATAATTATCTATCAATTTTTATGTAGTTAAAAAGTAGATGATTTGAGAACATCTATGATGCTTATGTGTAATACATTGGAAACAGTTGTATTACGTAACTCAACTTACCACTACAGATTAACTTGAGTCTGAAAGTATTATGTGAACAGATAATAAGTTAATTAGAGAATATTGTCTAACTAGCTAAGATTTCATTCAGAAATTCAATTAATTAGAGTAAATAAGATAAACGATTCTACAAATAAGTGCAACAATTTGGAAGACTCTCACGGTCTCCCACATTGTACGAACATTCTATGTACCTAAACTAATGATTGCTCTGACTGTCAGAAGGGGCATTAGCCTCGTAACTTCCGAAGGAAATCGGCATTCACCATGAGGTGTCATAACTCTTCTAAATGAAGACCTTCTAACTCCCAGGGCAAAGTTTAAATGATTTAAATTATTTTTTCTGGTTAGCGTTGTTTTTTAGCGAGTTAGTTTTCGACGGGATAGGGTTGCTCAACCCTCCTCCTTTATCCGGGCTTGGGACTGGCAGTAGCCCCAGGGAGAGCTCCAGATGGAGTGGCTTCTGCAAATCACCATAAATGTTTTATGGTGTAATTTGCTACTTACATCAATATCACTACGTAATCTTCATCGTTGGTGCATATAATCTAACATGACAGTAGATAATATCACAATAAAAACATATATCAATGTAAATCTACTGTGAATTCAGTGATAATAATATTTAACACAAAATTAAGTTTTGACATTTAACTAGAAATAGATAAATGGAATTAGACATTTAAATCACTTTTAATCTTTAAAAGAAAGAAAACCTAATCAAAAAGAAAGAAATTTCTGTTATGATACATGATTGGATGGGAATATGTTTCCAATTCTTACTTGATGATAATCTACTGAATTTGAACTCGTGAATATGAATTGGCCTTATTAAAGACTAGTTAGCTAGATGCTTCTGCATCCTAAAGTCGATGTTCACTGCAAGACTCGAGCTTTGTACTGTTAGCTAAGTGAATAATGTGATAGTGATTGAAGTGAACGGTACTGGGTCCGAGTCCCAGAATGAACATCAACTCTGAGATGAAGGTGCATCCAACCAATGAGTCCCTAATAAGACAAAACATGTATCCTGAATTTCACTCGCTAGCCATCAACATCCTCTGATTATAGTGCTTATGACTTAAGACAATATTAAAGTAATCCGTACAAGATGCATATTTTTCAATAAGAGATATCAATTCGAAGATTCAAGCAACCAATACAAAAATGAATCAAGGTTTTGGTGTTTCATCAAAAACTACTTATTCAATAATTCAATGCAAAAAATATTTACCCAAATTATATTCACTAAAGAAATAAAGATTGGAAATAAATTTCACTATGAGTCAACACGTATAAAATCAGTTCTTACTTACTTCCTTACCTACGCCTGTTACTCCCAATGGAGTATAGGCTGTCCACTAGCATTTTCCAACCCATTATATCCTGGACCTTCCTTTCTAGTTCTATCCGATTTTTATTCATTCTTTTCATGTCTGTCTCCATTTCTCGGCGTAATGTGTTCTTTGGTCTTCCTTTGCTCATTTGACCATGAGAATTCCAAGTGAGAGCTTGCCTTGTGGCGTATTTGTGTGCTTTCCTCAATGTATGTCCAATCAACTTCCAGCGCTTCTTCCTGATTTCTTCCTCCACTGGAATCTGGTTTGCTTTCTCCCACAGTAGGTTATTACTGATAGTGTCTAACCAACAAATCCGAAGTATCTTGCGTAGATAATTATTTATAAACACTTATATTTTCTGGATGATCGGTTTTTTAGTTCCCCAGGCTTCCGCCTCTCGGGGGCTACTTCCGGTCCCAAACCCAGATAAAGGAGCAGGGTTGATAATGGGGTTAGCGACCCCATAGAAAACTAACTAGAAAACGATAAACTGAAAAAAACATCAGTCCACTGCCATTGAAAATTGTAAAGACAATCGATCACCGAGTAACTATTGATGTCATACTGTTTAATCTGCAGTATATCATTTCCCTTTAACTTCTATATATTCCTGGCTGACAAGCGTCAATTATCACAAAACTTAGATTTAGAATGCCTTGTTAATGGCCTTAAACAGACTAAAATGAAGTATAAACAGCTTACTGGAAGATATTTCTTCGAGTAAATCTATTAAGAAGAAATATTTCATGATATCGTTATAACAAAATGAATGAATCAATGAATGAAAATGAATTCGAGAACGACTGTCAGTCAATTGTATGTAACAATGAACCTATTCAGTATGTGCAGTTGTCCAAATTGTCACACCACCTCATACCAGCTTGATCAATTTGTCAATATAAATCCTGGAGTAGAAATAGCAATACTATCAGCTGTTGTAGAAACGATTAGATATAGAAAGAAGAAAAACATATACTATTAGGAGATTTGGAGATCAAGAAACTAACAGAAAACAAAGAAGGAACTCACCTGAGTTAGGATAAACGATTTTTAACCATTTTATTGATTGTCTTCAACCACTAATTTCGATGATCATTCTGTTCCTAAATACGTAGTCTGTATTTATCTACATGGTTCAGATCAACTAATAATATTTACATGGAATGGTTCCATGTTTCAGTTTCAGCATATATGATGCCTGTGTCATGAATTGAATAATTTTTAAGTAATTATACCTTGAAAATAAGTATGATCGTTTGGACGTGTACTTCCTTCCAATGTACATGGAAAATCTTCCCCCACTGAAAATATTGAAACGATACTTCTTGTGTATTTCAACAAAAACAAAAAACAAAACAAGGCGAAGTCATTATTATGCTCCACTAACAATAAACTATTGATTGATATATGAACGTGATTGCAGGTAACAAAAAAGACAGTTCATCATCTAACTACGAATTCCTATTCTTTTCTGAATGACAAACTGATGTTCTTAATTTCATCGACTGTAATGTTTTTTCTCGAGTCGCAATATCACGTATGAATTTCAACAAATGAATGTTAAGTCTTCTTTTTGTTTTGGTGATGATGCACTTATATATTACTCATTCAATGAATACCTGAATCAGGCAACAAGTGGAAGCGTGTTTGAATATCTAAATATTTCAACAAGTTATCTGTTTCTTTTATTTGTTATGTTTATTAAACGGATCACCTATTCATTCTCATTTATGAAAAGTTTACGACCTTTCTCTGTGCAATTTACACGAGAGGTCAATCAGAGATCTCGTTGTTGTAACGTGTGGACTGCAGGTTAAGATAGCAGCGTTTATATCGATCGCTTCAGTGACACGTAAACACGTAATGAACGACTTAGAGCCCCGATTGGTCCCGCTTCCCTGTCTAGCCCAGCCAGTTGAGTCTAGAACACAAGTCACAGCCTCTAAGTTATAAATCGATATATTTCAAACATACTCTGTTTATATACCAACCAAACAGACCACATCGTACCATAAAAATAGAAAACAGCATCTGTACAATATTTAACAAGCGAAATAAATAATGGCGAATAGGGAATGCCCATTTAGAGTCCAAGGACATCATTAGACTTAACATGATAATGATTGGTATATTCCTCAGCATACCTAACAATCATGGTGTCTGGTAATATGCACTGAAATGATTGAACATTATGCAGTTGATGATTCCTGAACTGTTCACATCCAACTGACGATTACTCAATATTTATTGTGAGGATCGATGAAGAAATAAGAAAATGAAATTTTTTATATCATTTGAATGAGTGAATATGTCATAAAGAAATTGGAAATAGGACAACATTTTTAAATGGGTCTAACATTTAAATGAAAGTTATTTATGCTGTAAATATGATACAAGATCAGATCAATGGTCTATATGTTGTTTTGATGAAGAAATTTGATGTGTACATTCATGTTAACTGACCAACTGTCGATGTTTCATGCAAATGTATACAGATGAAATGAGTCAGATCAATTTATGGATATACATATTATTTTATGCAAATCATTTTGATAATCAGAGAATTGTATTGAAAGTGTAAATGATTAGGTAGCTGAAGTGTTGAACGTTACAAGATTTCAATGGATCGTTTGAACAATCAAAACATTCGTGATACAAGTTTAGTGTCAGAAATGAGAAGTATTTTTATGAAGATTATATCGATATACTGAACACTTTATGAGAGAATATCTGTCTCTTTAATTTACTTATTGAAAAGAGCAACAACAAACATTCTAGCAGAATAGCATGAATTCATTTTTATTTCGTCTGGGTCTCGTCAGCTGCTTACAACCTGTGATATTTAAAAATCATAATTACATAATGGGTTTAAATCGCTTACTGAATACTGTAAATATATAACTAATGTGAAGGAATATTCTACAGCATTAATTGTGACAACAGTTCGACAGGGGGTTAGAAACAATCGATTACTTACTTACTTACGCCTGTTACTCCTCGTTAAGGAGCATAGGCTGCTCACCAGCATTCTCCATCCAACCCTGTACTGAGCAATCCTTTCTAGCTCCGTCCAGTTGTAATTCATCGTTTTCATATCTCCTTCTATTATCCGACGCAATGTGTTCTTTGGCCTTCCTCTTTTTCGCTTCCCTTCAGAATTCCAAGTTAGGGCTTGCCTCGTGATGCAGTTTGACGATTTGCGTAATGTATGTCCTATCCATTTCCATCGTCTCTTCCTAATTTCTTCTCCAGCTGGAAGTTGGTTTTTTCTCTCCCACAGAAGGCTATTGCTGATGGTATCCGGCCAATGGATGTTAAGTATCTTGCGTAGACAGCTATTTATAAATACTTGTACTTTCTTGATTGTGGTTGTTGTAGTTCTCCAAGTTTCAGCTCCGTATAGTAGAACTGTGTTGACGTCGGTATTGAAGATTCTCACTTTGATATTGGTTGACAGTTGTTTTGAGTTCCATATGTTCTTCAATTGAAGGGATGCGACCCTTGCTTTGCTAATCCTCACCTTTACATCTGCATCTGAACCTCCTTGTCCATCGACGATGCTTCCTAGGTATGTGAAGGACTCTACGTCTTCCAGAGTTTCGCCATCAAGAGTGATTGGATTGCTGTTTTCCGCTTTGAATTTGAAGACCTTGGTTTTCCCTTTGTGTATGCTGAAGAAACAATCGATTACATAATGAATAACACTGAAAGAATATAGTGAGTAGAGTTCAGTTGAAAGATCATTAATTTGAAAGATAGTTGAAAAAATAAAATCAATGATGTAATAAATACAAAGTAAAAAAATTTTCTAAGGTGCAGCGAAAGAATATTTGTCACCAGGGCAAGGAAAGATTAACCACTGTCTCCTTTTGAATACATAGGTCAGGTTTTTGACGCCTGATGGCAACACCTTCAGCAAACTTCAGAAGAATGGAGTTTGGCTGCATACTAATCACCCTAAAGTATTGTAAGGTATTTACCTGATGTCCCTTATCAAGTAGAGTCTTTTTTCCCTTGTTCTAAGACTTTTTGGAACATGTTCAAAAATCTCCTTTCAGTTCGGCCGATGTAGCTGCTTTGGCAGGTACACGTAAATTTTTAAATACAGTTGGCGGTAACCTGAAAGGGTTGCTTGTCGACCTTGATTGGGTTATTGAACATGTTGTTTTGTAGAGAATTAAAAGTTTAGCAGCCGAATAAGTTTTGGCTGAAGCAGTGTTCAGTCTCCTGTTGATTATTTGTGCGACGTTATCACCTTATAAGAGAATATCTGTCTCCTCAATTTACTTATTACTTGAACTTAGTAATTTGTATGAACTTCTTTGCAATCAAACATTATTATTTAAATTTCACTGAGATCGGAACTGATCAATCTTAGACCACTAGTGAAAACATGGAAGCTCAATACTGTTGTTTTTTCGAAGTATGAGAATTCTCATAAGTGCACATCAACGATCTCACATGATGGAATCAAATTCATGACTTTCAGTCTCATGCACAATCACTCAACCTCCTAACCAGTGGATCAGGATCTGATGTGGTTAATATTCAACCTCAGTCAATCAACAAAATAGCGTGTGAGAACGATGGTGTTGTGTTTGATCCCAGTTAATGGGATCGTGGATACACACTAGTAACGATTTAGATCCATCCATTTCTTCCAGATTCTCCATGTTGATCTAACTTAGATCAGTTCATGATTTTAATACAAACTTAACAATCTCTACAACCCCATGCTAATAAATATTTCAAATATTTTACATAATTTAATGCTGATTACATTTGTATAGTATAAAATGTATTAGATAAAATCCAATAGAAAGTTATAATATAAAAAAAAGAAAAGAAAAGAAAGAAGAAACTGATATGAGCGCCCTTTTTAGTTTAAAAAAAAAAACTTTTTTAAAAACGAAAAAAAAGAAAAGAAACTAGTTTTCTTGCTAAGTATGTCACATTGAATGGATTCAGTTTTTCATTGAACGATTTAGTCAATTAGCATATTTAAATTATATACCAACTGTGAATTGTAACTCAATGAGCTGTAAAACAGACCAAAACGACACTTCATTCATTCATTCATTCAAATTTTTATGCATTGATTAAAACGACTACTTTTTTTCAAATGAACAGCAAACATTTGATCAAGTTCAATAATCCGATTTCATAAAATATACATGTTCATTAAACTAAAATGTGAAAATTATCAGTATAAGGGTTATAGAGATGATTAAGTTATTGATTAAGATCATGAATCGATCAATGTTAGACCATCATTGAATACCTGGAAAACATGGAGCTAATCTATGTCGAGTAGCCCCCAAATGCTCTGGTACGGCCAACAATGGGGAGAGTTATCTCTCTCTCTTTCTCGAAATGCTCTCAAATAGCTACACGTATATAGCCTCTGCTAGGGAAGTCCTACTAACTGCCTTTTCGTAGCGGGGGTGTTGTTTACAGAATTAAGAAGACGAAAAGCGAATGCCCGATGCTTTAACCGGGTTGGTGGACACAGAGAGTTCACTTAGGGGAGTTGGAAAACTCTGATTTCAAACCAATGGTACACATGGACTCCAGTATCCTGAAGGAACAAATGGTGTATGAAACAATCGGCTACCATAGGATTGTATCTAATTATGATGCTCCACTGCCTTGTGGATCAGACCTTTAGGTCGAAGGTTCTGGGTGTGACCCCGTAAGAAAACCACCTGTTTCGGTTTGGGCATTCGGGCAGTATCATAGCCCTCAAACAAATCAAATGAGATTTGTGTGTCGCATATGTATCTGGTGCCCTCTTGTACCAGTATTTATGTGTTCAAAAAAACAAACAAACAATCCATGTCAGGTAGCGACAGGTATCTACCTCAGAACAATGGAAGGTGATCGCGTAATTTTGTGGATTCGTTGAGGTTAGACATTGTCACTGTTAGATGCCGACCAGCTCAAAGGTCTAGATGTTAAGTTTTTGCACGTGAGATTGAAGGCCCTGACATCGAATCCTGCCAGCGGGATCATGAATGAGCATTGCTGAGGAGTTCCACAACAGGACGAAACAGTCATCCAGTGCTTTCAGGTTTTCAATGATGGTGATCTAGCTTCAATTGACTCATGATTTCAACTATTAAAATTACTATGCTATCCACAAAAACTCCTTCTGATACGAACCTGTTTTTAGTTTTAGATAATGGCTTGTATTGAAATCCAGATGATGTTTGATGTAACATCACTCAACTCATATTCATTTGATGGTGAGACGATCTTTAAGTGACGCTACATTGATCTTAAAAGAATCCATTTAATAGCTAGGACTAAATAAGGATTATAAAACTAGTGTAAGGAATTCGAATTATGATTTACAGTTAATGGTTAAAGTTAAGAAGTTCATTTAGGGTTTCCATTACAAACTAACATCCCAGACCTTGTTTTCTTATATCGAATTAGTTCGTTCATAAAATAAGAGAAATAAAGTATTTAATTGTATAATTGGTTATAGAAATAACTAAATTAATGATAATCACTATGTATGTGAATTGAGCATAATGAAATCTGTTCTAATAGGCATAATCACGTGTAGATATTAATAACAGGAATTACAGTCTAGTTGATCATTTTTATATGACTGTTCTCTTTCTTTTTCTTTTTCTCCCTACTCTTAAATGAAAGAAAATGTAATCAATGAACCAGAAATAACGAAAACATATCAATTAGTGTCGGGTAGCCCCCAAGTGCCCTGGTATGTCCAAGAGTGGGGAGAGTTAGCACTCCCTCTCGAAATGCTCTCACATGACCACGGGTATATAGCCTCTGCTAGGGAAGTCCTACTTACTGTCTAATTGGTCATTTTTATATTACTGTTATCTTTCTTTTTCTTTTTCTCTCTGCTCTTAAATGAAAGAAAATGTAATCAATGAACCAGAAATAATGAAAATATATCAATCAGTATATGATATCCTTATTCGAAGTTTAGTAAAGTGAGGTTGTTCTTTAGAGAAAATAACAGGAAACCAAATCATAAAACAAAGAATATATCATATGCAAGGATGGATGGTGATTAATAGTGAAATCCAAGATGTATGTTTCGTCCAATTTGGCACTTGTCATCTGGATGTACCAGCATCTTAGAGTTGATGTTCATTACGGGACTCTGACCCAGAACTGTTCGCTTCAAACACTATCATGATATCCACTTAGCTACCGAGTCCAGATAGCCATTAGGTTGTACAAAAAGAATATATCGTTGTTGATAATGAGAGCCAATCAGATGTGACAACTGGTCAGCCGATAGTAATCAAAATCGACCCGAAGAATAGATGCATTTCATTGAGGCCCATCGGTCACTTTTCTGAGGATAGACCGGTATATATAAATATATGAATGAGTATATGTGCATTTTATTCGGTAGCCCGATATGTTTTCTCGCTCACTCTTTTGTTCTCACTCAAGTAGTCATTTGGGGGTTAGCGCGCAGCACACCGTGTATCAGTATCAGATTCCGGACACCGCACGTCACGGCAGATAATAATAACCAATATTTAAGGAAATCCTTTAAACGCTTTTACATATTGGTGAAAGAAGTCAGCATTGTTTCACGGACCAAAATCAGGATGACTTTCAGTTTGGGGAGAGTAAGAGACAGAATATCTTGTAGTTATTCCGGAGATGTAGAGGGATTCGCTCAGTTGATCCAACCGTCTTTTAACCACGTGTTGATACAAGGAGTCCCACTAGTTGACAATTCAATAAAAAAATTAGTAGTCAGCTGATAAGTTATTGGTTCTGAGTTCGTGAACTTTTTAAGTGACATAGAAGACGAGAACAACGAGAGAATATCAAATGCAAAACAATTATTAGGTAATTTTAACGTTCGTGATGAAGTCATCTATAGTTTTCCTACAAAACAACAGGGATGGGTTTAGTTTAATCACTCTCTCACCGTACGTGAACTTAAAAATTCCAGGAATTAACTTAGCTGTGTTCCTTTGAATCTTAAAAAGCAGCTCGTTATCTTTTTTTCTATAAAGACTCTCAGATCAGTTGTTTTGTTTTGATCTATGGAGTATCTAGAATCAAAACAATGGATCTTTAAATCGTTTGGCAATCATGATGTCATTCAAATGCTGAATTACAATGTATTGCATCATACTGTTCTGACTTCTGTCAATTATACTTTAGAATAAGAAAACATATAATGTTAAACTAATTGTCCAATTCTCTAAACATCTGCTTCTATTATTATTATTATTACTTAGAAATCCATTTAAATATTTTAGATAACTAGAAAGATATAAACATGTGAGGCTCATAGCAACAATGTTTACTTCATTTATAAGGTTTGTTTGAATCTTACCATTAATAAAACTAATGACTGTAACTGATCAATCTCTGTTAGCAAATATACATCTTGTCTCGATACAAGCACTTTAAATAGAGTTAAAACCCAACAAATTTTACAGGCCATTAGTTATTTGAATTGAATAATTAACTAAGTGACCTGTAAGGCATTTCAAATCAAAAGTGTCGAATTCAGGTACCTATGTAAAAAACAACGCGGTTTTGGGTATGTAGTAAACATCCCCCCTTTAAGCAGTTGTTCTTGAGATGGTTCTGCTTGCTGTGCCATTTTCTCCTTCTTTGTAGTCTTTGGCACATTCTCTGCTTGAATGTTGAATTTGCTGCGCGCTGACCTTCATAGGTCTGTCGACCCGCCGGGTCATCAAAACCCGATATCCACCCGGCACGTACAACACACGCGCTCCAGCGACCTACCGAGTCATCTACATCCAAGATCCGCCCATCAGCCACACGTCTCACTGCTCCTGTCCATTGATGGCATCCACCAGAACAGTCCACTCGACTCAGCCTCCCCGCACCAGACCACCCTAATTAGCATCCCAGCTCTAGGTCCGCAACGGTGTCCGCGAAACGGCACCCTTCCCGTATCCTGGTTGGCAGCGACATTAAATGTATTGAATGAGAACACATGTGAGGACAAGTGATTATATTTAACATGAAATTACAGAGTTAGTTGAGAAAATAGAAAAACCATACTCCAATACTTTATTTGCAAAATGTTCATTGATCGTTTCAGACTTCACTATTCCTGCATTTCTATACCAATTTCTTTCTGTTCTTATTCTTTCCTCTTCTATCTTCTTAACATTCTACTGTCAGACATTCTATTCCTGACTAGTGTTATATACTACTACTTATGTCGACATAAGTAGCACACACCACAGATATATCAAGCTGAAGATTCCTAAATTGAACTAAACATTCATCTTCTATTCTATTTCGCACATCCATCTTAGTATGATTCATTAAAACGGGTTATATTTTAAATTATCCGTAGTTGATTTTGTCATTTATTACTTGAATAAAATTGATCAAAGGAAGCAGATATACAAAATCTTATTATTATGTTTACTCCGTTTACTTAATGTTTTTTACAGGCAAAAAATACATAACTGTCACTGCCAGGGAAGTCCTACTCACTACCTTCTCGTGGTGAGAATGGTCTTTACGAAATTGAGTTGATGGACACGGAAAGTCTACTTAGGGGAGTTAGAAAACCATGACTACAAACCAATGATGCACATGGGGTCCAATATCCTGAAGGAAGAAATGCCGTAGGAGCCAATTATTGGTAACCGGCTACCATGGGAATGCATTTCCTTATGATGCTCCACTGCCTTATGGATCAGACCTTTAGGTCAAAAGCTCCGAATGTGGCCTCCTAAGAAAACCACCTACTTCGTTTGGGCACCTGGGCAATATCTCAACCCTCACATAAATCAGGTGACTTATGTGATGCATATCTATTTGATGCCTCCTTATATCAATGTTTGTATGTTCCAATGAACAAAATAATGCCATTTAAATACTCAAATCTGCCTGGAGCCCCTCTGGGGCTACTGCCGGTCTCAAGCCCGGATAAACTAGGAGGATTGAGCATGGGGTTAGCGACCCTATCCCGTAAAAAACTAACTTGCTAAAAAACAACGCTAACCAGAAAAAAAATTATATAATAAACTTAAATACGCACAAATGTTACATCATCTAAAAGAGTCTTGTCTCAAGTACTTTGATACCAAGTTCCTTATTTAGATAATTTAACTTTACTCTTTTTTCCATATTAAAGTTAATTCAATAAAAGAGAAGAATAACAAACAAACAACTGAAGGTGGTTTAAAGATGCACAGAGAAAACATTAACCAATATGGAGATATCTTAAGACAGTACATTGTATTCGCTTTTTTTTTCTTTTCTTAAACTGAATAATGAATAGATGGGATAAATTATAGGTAACATTATCTTGGTAACTAAAATATCCAGAATAAATGAAGCATAAAACTTTGAAAATTTTTCTATTGAAGAAGTAAAACAAAACTAGTCTACATTAGATAGATTCATTTAAATAAATGATTTATATCAAATTATCAGAAGGGGTTTTGTGAAGATTTTAGTAATTTCAATAGTTGAAATCATGAGTCAATTGAAGCTAGACCACTATGGAAAACCTGAAAGCATTAGAAAGACGTTTTGTTCTAGTAAGGGGCTTGTTACCAGTGAGAAGCCGTGACCAGTGGAGTTCAACCAGGTCTGTTGTGAGATATCAGCTCACTGAAGACAATGGTGACGGTGGCGCATCTCCGTGGATTGATTGAAGTTAGACAGGTCAGTGGTCTAGTAGTTAAGCGCTCGTGGGCAAGACTGATAGGTCCTGTGTTCGAATCTCTGAGGGGGCGGGATCGTGGATGCGCACTGCTGAGAAGTCCCATATTAGGACGAAACGACTATCCAGCGCTTCCAGGTTTTCCATGGTGATCTAGCTTCAATTGACTCATGATTTCAACTATTGAAATTATATCGAATTGTAAAATATTAGAAATCAAGACTTGAATGTTATCACTTATGATTCCTATGCCGCTATCAATATATGACGTAATGATAGTGATAATTAGAGAATAGTGACTTATCAACTGGACCAATAACGCATGAAACCTGTACGAGTAGTCTAGATTACTTATCGGTCATTCTTCCTGCGTTGCTCTGCTTGTTAAGTCCAGAACACTAATCTCAACCTCTGAGATATGAGTCATGTATTTCAATACAGACTGGGTTTATATACAAATCCAACAGACCACATCACACCATAAAATAGAAAATACACATTTGTACATGATTCAGTCAAATGTGGCTGTAAATATGGGAGGTAGTAATTGATAGACTGGGTATAACTTAAGAATGGTAAATCTGTAGTGTCGGTTACTATTTTAAACCTATATAACTTATTCTAGCTTCTGGATAGGCCAATTTATCCCCTCTTCTTGAGTCACGTTTTGACCTTGTTGATTATTCACTTATCAACATTGATTGTTTTTATATGGGCGTTTATGTGGGCACTTCTTATCTTAGTCATCACATGTCTATAGCCTAACTTTGTATGACTATAAATATCGATTAACGCTTGAATAAATAGAGTTGGCTCACGCGCCTTCTCCACTGACAGTCATTTGTCTTCGCTCTTTTCTCTTCGCTTCCTTCACTCCATTTCTCCGATTGCTTGCCCAGATCAATGATTGTACAAAATATATGTATTTAAAACTCTATCCTCGTATTCGACTTATTTAATTCCGTTATCCACTAACGCGATCTAAGTTAATAATTATATACGAGGATAGATGATATATATATTTCAATAGCAATCAAAAACGATCAAATTGGAGTCAGATATTCGAGGACTACAAAAGTGGCGAGACTGTCGACAACATCCTACTTACTTACTTACGCCTGTTACTTCTCGTGAAGGAGCATAGGCCGCTCACCAGCATTCTCCATCCAACAATGTTTGCCGACAACATCGTCCGATCTAATTGATGTCTAAATGTATGGCCTCATTAAAAATCGTATTATAATAGTCTATGGATCAAAATAAAGTTCGTAATAAGAGGAATCTGATCATACATAATCTAGTTACTCAACCGTTATAGAATAAGTATATATATGTAAAGTATTACTTCATAATTAGATCCCAACAGTTACCATTCATTATTCTCGTCAGTATATAACTTGTAATTTATAAATATAATTTTAGTGAAATTGTATTCTTACAGCCTAAAGGTTTATTATTTAAGCAACAATTGTTTTCCTGAATAATACTTGTCAAATTCTCACTAGAAAGATAACTGTGGACATCGCTTATTTACTTGCTTACGCCTGTTACTCCCAATGGAGCATAGGTCGCCAATGTGGACATTGCATCAAATGGGAAAATACTACAATCATGAATTGGGTTTCAGTTAAAAATATATCACTTGATAATTAATCAACCGACAAATTAAAGTAAACCTGATGAGCTAGTGATTATGAAATAGAAGAGAAGAGATAAGACCATACAGGATAAGCGTACAAATAATAACAGTAACTATTCACGCTCTATCCGTGTAAAACAAGGTATTAGTTATTGATTGAGATCAGGAACCAACCGATGTTAGACCACCATCGAATGCCTGGAAGCACTGGACGGCCGTTTCGTCTTATTGTGGGACTCCTCAGCAGTGCGCATCGGTCCCGCTCGCGGGACCCGAACCTAGGGCCTTCAGTCCCGCGCGCGAACGCTTAAACTACTGGACCACTGAGCCGGCATCCAATGGTGTTAATGTCTAACCTTAACCAATCCACGATTATTATTATTTTTGTTGATTAATCATTGAGTAGTGACCGATATTATCTGTTTCTGATCCGCACTATTGATCAAGTCCAATCAATTAAAGTTTAATGTAACCATTAATTTAAATAAATCAATGTGATATTTATTTTTAGATTGCTCGTATATCCTGGGACCATCGCGTAAGTAGTGCAGTTGTTAGGAAACGGGTACTAGGTAAGGATGGCAAATCAATTGATGAAGTAATGAAACTTCATCAGTTGAGATGGCTGGGACACGTGTTACGTATCCCCAACGACCGACTGCCTCGACGTGCGATGTTCAGTGGTATAGGAGTAGGTTGGAAGAAAGCTAGGGGCGGCCAGACCAAAACATGGCACAAGTCCATGAAGTCAGTGACAAGTGGACTGAGTCATGTCGGTAGGTGTAGACTACCTGGTTGGGGACCGCGAGATGATAGCAACCGATGGTTAGAGACCCTGGATGACATGGCTCAAAATCGTTTGCAATGGCGCGGGTGCATACACTCTTTGTGTTCTCCAAATTTTGATCTCCTTATTCCTCCTTCTCTCTTTTTTTTCTCTTTCCAAATTTATTTCACTGGATTATACTCTTTAAATAACATCTCCAAACACTAATTTTCCCGATTACTGCTTATACTCTTATCACCTCTACCACTGCGGGGTTTGAATTGACAATTGTATCTGTGTACTAATGTGGTGTGGCAACTCGAACTGATGTACGTACGTACGAAGTTCTACGTTTTTACTGACTGACTGACTGATTTTTAGATGTTAGCTAATAGTTTACCAAAATCATGATTACGAATGTACATCGCTAGTCTTGTGAAGGTAGTTAACATGAACTTCTTGTTCTCACTTATCAGCTACTGCGTCAATAAAACTCTAATATAGTTGCTATATAAGTTTACAGATCATAATTTAATGAATGAAAACACAAGTGGGGATAATCGAATGTGTTTAAATACAAACTTACAGAAGATCTTAGTAAAATCTGAGAATTATACAATAAATCACTTGTATCAGACTTCATTATTCCTTCATTTACACACCAATTATTCTCTATTCTCATTCTCTTCTCGTCGATATTCTTAATCTTCTGCATCTAAACATTTCACTTTCGATTGATGATACATACTAC
Source organism: Schistosoma intercalatum (assembly GCA_944470365.2). NCBI lineage: Eukaryota > Metazoa > Platyhelminthes > Trematoda > Strigeidida > Schistosomatidae > Schistosoma > Schistosoma intercalatum. The sequence continues at coordinate 41,975,510 of OX103726.1, forward strand.
TTATATCTGTCGACATTAATAGTACACATCACAATATTGCTTTATTATTCTGGATACACATTATATTGAATTATGTCAATCATGTTCTTATAGTCATGCATTACGAAACCAAACTAGAACATATCTCTTATTGATAGTTGAAGTGAGGTCCCATATATTCATTGTGTATATTCATATTTCTGTAGTATTATCAATTGTCCTTAAACTTTTTACAATATCTATTATTATTATTTTGATGTTGATATATTTAGCTGTTATATCTAGAGCTTATATTCTTGATATACCGCGTATAACTTGAGCACTAGAACGCTAGAACCCTTCCAAGTCACAATGATAAACCAGAAGATTAGTGAAAGGGATATTATTCCAGACAGTGTCAAATTATAGTACAAAACTGTCAGGTATTTATAGTTTTTTTAATAAAAACGAAATCATCATTATAAATATCCAATCCGTATAAAGGGGGTTATTAGCATTGTCCAATCGGAAAGCTACATGTAGAGATTTTAGAATATTCTTCAAAAAGATGATTGGATGGAATATCTTCAGCTCTTTCTGAGCTTCTTACAGCCTCCTCAAGTTCACCCGTGGACAGTCCTCACATTAGTCATCTGCACCCTCTAGTACTGAATCTATATTACTTAGTTAGGAACTTTACAACTGAAATATTCCAAGTGTTGAAATATCCAAATGTTATATTCCGATGAGAATAAGGAATGGTAACTTTGGGGATCCATTTATGGACCTATACTATACGTATATTTTTATTGTATAATTACTAAGCTGTTAAACTATAAATATTCATGTTTCTCTTATTATAAACTTTATTTTGACCTATGAACTATTATTATACGATTTACCATTCACGAGTTATACCTTAGTTTATTAAGTACAATCTCCCAGATTCACAGCCACTTCTGGATAGATCTTGGACAAATGTTGTTCTCCATTTCATTGTGTGATGTGGTCTGTTTGATTTGTATATAAACCCAGTTTGTGTTGATATACATGATTCATATCGTGGAGGCTGAGATTAATGTTCTGGACTCAACGAACAAAGCTAAGCAGGAAGAAACACTTATAAGGAATCTAGACCGCTCGTACAGGTTTTGTGTGTCATTCATTGGTCCAGGCTACAAGTTATAATACTAATGTATTTGATAAGTAAAATTTACATAACCCTCCAAAAGCAAAATAGATTGAATCAAAATGCAATGCAACTTCCTCATCAGACAAAAAACTACAGCTTCCTTATTTCGATCTCCTTTTGAGAATGAATTTTCAACTAGAGACAACAAGATGATAAAAGAAAAATTAAAAAAAGAAAGATAAATTATCAAACATTTTAACAAACATAAACTATCTTCATTTATTTCTATATTTATATTTATATTTTTATGACTGTCATCAAGGTATCTATATGATGTTATTAATTAATACATGAGATTTATTGGATGGAGAATCTTGGTAATTTACCTATGCTCCTTCATGAAGGGAAACAGGTGTTAGCAAGTCAGTAAGTAAGTAGGTAGGTAAGTAAGTAATTAAATAAGTAAGCAAGCAAGTAGGTCAGTAAGTACAAGTAAGTTAGTAAGTAAGTAGGTAAGGGATTTGTATGGAAAAAAAGGGGTATCAAAAAAGCAATGAAAACAACACAGCAACAAGAAAGATATAAATTATCTTTCCATACAAAGTAATGAATAGAAAAATGATTCATGAAGAGAGAGAAAAACAAGAAAAAGGAAAATATTGATGTTTAAAAATGTCATTTTCTGTATGATTTAAAAACAGGTGAATTAGGGAAAATTTTAATAATAAATCTATTGGGATGGTCGGTATTCCATATAATCCTTAAACTTCGTATACAGCTCGTCTTGATAACCATCACTAGATAACGTCCCAACGGTATATTAATCAGAAGGCGAATACGAAGTGTTGATTATGTTCATTATTATGGGACCACACACACAGATATCTAAAATTACAGGTGAGTTAAACAAGCATAGAAGACTTGTGCCAAAAGGCAAGCAGGCAAGCGAGCTATCAAGTCAGCAAATACGAGTACGAGTAAGCGAGTACAGATAAGCGAGAGAGAGCCATGAACATGAATGACATGGACATATATATACATAGTGAAATGAATAAATCATTGAATCAATTAAGCGGTTAGTAGTAAGGCTAGCAGCGTGAATAAATGCGTAGGCAGTAAGCACTGCCCAGGACTACGTGATCATACATTCGCAACAATAATAAAGATACAATGATATAGATAAGTTGTTGTTGTTGTTGTACGGATAACTCAGTTCGTTAATAAGTTAACAAAATGAATTAACCGAATTAAATGTGAACCAACTCAATTGCGCGAGTCGCTATACTATATAAGGAAATAACTGTTCTTTGTTAATTAGTCATTAACTTTAAACTACCATGTCAAGATTATATGCAAAGATGGATAGTGACTAGCAGTAGAATCCAGTTTGATGAGTGTTTCGTCCTATTTGAGACTCATCAACTAGATATACCTGTATCGTAGAGTTGATGTTCACTTTGGGACTTGAACTTAGTACTGTTCGCTTCAAATGCGGTTGTCCATAAATTATAGTCTCACTCAATCATTTCTATTCTACTATGACAAAAACTAATTTTTTATTATCACTTTGAATGCTTTGAGTAGTATAAAAACACATCTCCACGTGACATTTAATTTTCGCGCTAGATCATAAGCGCTGAATTCTCGATTCTGCTTGGTTCCTTCTTATTATGCTAATAATACTACTAATTATAAGATTAAATGCTAATTCATTGATATAAAAACCTTCAATCTTAGATTTCTGGACAACATTTGGAATATGATAATAATAAATAGGCATTATGAAGGAGTTATAAATAGAATAAAATAGCGACATGATGGTCTTCAGTTGTCTTTAATTATCCAGATGATGTTTGATTATAATAAAAACTATATTCTTTCCAATTAATTATTCTTTGATACTGTTAAATCTATCAAAGCATTTAACTGCATGATTGAGATATGCGCAAAACTGAAGAACATAAAAGAAGTGATGTCTAAAAAGTGGTTCTATAATGAGGAATAGATGTAAAATAGTTACAAATCTCAACTTGTGAAGTATCTGTGGCGGTTAGCTCGTCTGTAGGTCTAAAATAGAAAGGCATTGCTGCAACAACAACATAAAGATCAATTATGGCATATGATATAACAAATGACAGATGATAGCTGTGTGTAATCGTTTTCCAACAGGGCACAGAGATGATAATTCAATTGGTGTCACCATCTTGAAACACCGACTTCGGTGGCTTGAACATGTTCTCCGAATGTCGTCCCAGAGAATTCCACGTCGTGCATTATTTGCCGACTCTGGGACTGGTTGGAAGAAGCGGAGAGGTGGTCAGTGCATGACATGGTGTCGTGGCATGAAAGAAAGCTGCAAAGGGACTGGCTTGTGTTGGTCCTTCACGACTCCCTGGTTGGGGTCTGAGAGATGGTGCTACACAGTGGCTACAGATGTTATCAGATATGGCTCAGAATAGAAGCCAGTGGCGATCCTGCTGTAACCTTCCTTTACTTTCTTCATAAAAAGTGGTTGTGTCTCCTTTACCTGAAAGATTTCTTCTGATTGTACCTTTTCGTTCCGTCGTTACTACCACACTACCTTACTGCAATCTCTTCGTCATTGTTCTCTTTTTCTTTTGCGCTCCTTGGCTTTTTTTGTTTCTATTTCTCTTCGAATTCTCATTGTTTTGTGTGGCGCATATGTATTGGCGCTCTCTTGTACTAATATTCATGTGTTCAAATAAATAAATAAATAAAATTTCAACAGGTAAGAACAGAACCAAGAGCAAATGAATATGGAAACCGTTTAGTTTAAACGAAGACCAAATGACTATAGAAAACTGAGAATAACCGCTACAGGGATTGAGAGAAAGTATAATTATAATGATAAATACAATAAATGTTATAAGTATATGTAAATACTTTAAAATATTGCACGACAAACTTGTGCAACAACATATGCTTAGAAATTGCTAGGAATACAACTGTTTACTGAATAATAGTAATAAGTAGTATCAAACAATATACAAAAAAGAATTGACAGGAAGATAGTAAGGACAGAGAATGTAAACCAACTTAACAGATATTTGGAGTACATCTTAAATCAAATGAAATCAGTGTACTGATTGTTTTAAGTTTTAAAAAGTCATTCATGTTTATATTTATAGAATCTGCTGTTTGGTATTTATATCGTCTTCAATAAGTATCTTCTTTCAAATACAAAATAACACATTGCTTCCAGAGATTTTGAAGTCAAGCATGGTAATAATGATGTATTAAAACAAAGAAGACCAGAAAAATCTAAACTAGAACAGTAGTGTAGACCAATTGGATGTATGACTGTATGGTATGTTTTGGTTATCATGATATTACTACAAAATTATTGAGAAAACCTGAGTCATTCTAGTTACATGAAACTGCATTTGCAGAACTGAGCTTTCCAAATAGTTTGTCTTCTATCTATGTTCAATCGAACTAATCAAGTGCTAGGTGAATATGGTAATAACTTAACCATAATGGGAATCATATACCGATAATTACCAACTATACTAATTGTTGTTCCGCAAGTTTATCGTATAATATTCGAAAGTATTTACATATTACTTACTTCCAATGGAGCATAGGCCGCCGTCCAGCATTCACCAACCCAATCTGTCCCCAGTCTACCTTTCTAGTTCTATCCAATTGTTCTTCGTTCTTCTCATAGCTGTCTCCATTTCTCGATGAAATGTGTTCTTTGCTCTTCCTCTCCGTCTTTGGTCTTCCGGATTCCATGTGATGGCAACCTTGTCTGACACCGGTCTTTACTTCGAACGACCTTGTCAACTGTCCTCAGTGCACGATTTTGCAGTTTAATCAATCTTTATTATATTGACTATCTTCTCAGGTAAGCCGTAGTGTCAAAGAAGTCTCCATAGTGTTGTTCTGTCCACGCTATCAAATGCCTTTTCGTAGTCAATGAAGTTGATATAGAGTGATGAATTCCATTCAGTTGATTGTTCCACAATGATCCGTGGTGTTGCGACTTGGTCTGTACAGGATCTATCCTTACAGAATCCTGCTTGTTGGTCTCGAAGTTTGGCATCTACGGAGTCCTTCATCCTGTTTAACAATACGCTGTTGAAGACTTTTCCTGGTATTGAGAGAAGAGTGATGTCCTTGTAGTTATCACACTTGCTGAGATCACCTTTCGGTATTTTGACCAGAAGTCCTTCTTCCCAGTCATTTGGTACTTGTTCCTCATCCCAAATCTTATTGAAGAGAATATGGAGTATCCTTGCAGTTGCCTCTACGTCTGCTTTCAGTGCCTCTGCTGGAATGCTGTCTGGTCCTGCTGCTTTGCCACTCTTGGTTTGTCTGATGGCCATACTGATCTCTTCAATTGTTGGTGGGCCAACATTGATTGGGAGGTCCGTGGGTGCTGCTTCGATGTTGGGTGGGTTCAGTGGGGTTGGTCGATTCAAGAGTCCTTTGAAGTGTTCTACCCACCTGTTTTTCTGTTCTTTAATGTTGATGATTACTTTGTCCTCCTTGCTTTTCACTGGTCGTTCTGGTTTACGATGATTTCCAGAGAGTTTCTTTGTTGTGTCATACAGTTCTCTCATGTTTCCTTCTCTTACAGCCTTTCCCGCCGTCATTGCTAAATCTTCCACATATTTACGTTTGTCGGTTCTGATGCTCCTCTTCACTTGCTTGTTTAATAACTTACATATACTTTTGACATTTATTGTATTTGTCACTAAGCTAGCATCTTATAAAGAAAACGCTTCTTAGAAATTATTTTTTATTTCTGTATTTATTCGCATTTATCATGATATTGATAACCTCTCAGCTGAAATATTCCTTTTCTGGGAAACTTAAACCACAGGTAGGAATGTCAAGTCGCATGATAAATAATCTGTTACAAACGGATTGTAGGATCTTTCACTCAATGATACGAGTTCCGATTCGGCAAGTACTACGTATGCAGCTAGGAAGTATCTATTGCGTTCCAAAGTATGCTACCAATCTTAGTTAGTTGTGATATCTTGACTACCATTACTATCTACGTTCTGAAGCTTAAAACTAGCGACTAGGGCCTGATAATACTTAGAAGTTGATTTATGCATTTAATAATACATTCACCAGAGATTTAAAATATTTTCAACAATTCATTGAGTTACTGAAATATTATTTAAGTAGTCTCATACTTTGAGAGGATGATGTCTAGCAGTGGAATCCATGACGCGAGTTTCGTCCTATTTGGAACTTGTCAGCTAGATGCACCTACACCTGAAAGTTGGTGTCCACTCCGGGGCTCGAACCTGATACCGACAGCTAGGCGTATAATGTGATGATGTCCGAAGCAAACGACACTGGGTCCGAGTCCTTAATAGGACGAAACGTGTGTCCTGGATTCCACTGCTAGGCATCATCATCTCTGATTACAATGTTTGTGACATAAGGCAATTCTCAAAGAATGCGCGTTTTTCAATAAAATAGTGATCTATTGCAGTCCTAAACATCAATGGGAAGATTCAAATAACTAATACGAAGCAAAATTAAGTCTCATACTTAATTACAATAACATAAGTAGTTCGAAAAAGTGCAAATTCCTGCCTGAAGACTTTTATCTGTAAACAACATGCACTATGCTACTGGGTAACCTAACTTGGTAGTCACGATACAAACTAAATGACCGGAATTCAATCACCAATAATCTTCAGTTCGCTATGTTAGCATCTAATAATTGATATTTCCATGTTCAGTCAATTAGAGATATCTCTTACAACCATATTATTTTCTGAAGTAAACAAATCATTTTAATGTGTATTTGGTAGTTGGTTCTTAGCTGTATGTACTATTTTAATGTCTTGGAAATTTTATTTAGCTTTAAACTATCAAATCGAAAGCTATATTTTGAAAATATGCACACAACTAAACAATAGTTTGATCTCGTTTGATTTAGATGTGAGATTTCCATGATCAGGTTGCAGACTCCATTTAAATCAATATCAGTTGGGACTAAAGTATATGAAATTGAACGAATAGAAACACTTACGAAAGCTAAACAAATATAATAGATATCTGATATTTCGGTTCATTTAAAAGGATAGAATGACAAAATTATTCATAAAACATAGCCACAGTTTATTATCAAGGGTAACTGATACGAACCAGCTGTGCAAACCGAAATAAGTGGAGCGAGACTCATTTATGACTTTGTGGCTGAAAGTAAGAAACCTAGGCCACTACTTCACTAAATGAGGTGTTTCTATTCAACGGTTAATAGTAATTTGGATTTTGGGTAGCCACGTAGTTGAAGACACGCGTTTTATTCCACTTGGGATTTATCAGTGTAATGTAGCTATTTCCAAACGGGACTCGAACCTAGAACCTCCAATTCAAACCCCGTAGTTATTTGTAAACTTTAATCATTCAGCAAAGGAATTAAAGTGATAATAGCAATCGTGAGTATTTGGTTAGACACCAACCTACCATGGTGTAGTGTCGGTTATTATGTTAAGTCCATATACCTTATTCTACGTTTCGGACAGCCCATTCTATTCATTCTACTTAAGTCACATTCTAACCTTGTAAATTATTCGCTTATCAATCTTGACTGTTTTTATATGAGCAAGTAGGTGTGTGTACACTTCTTATCCCATTATTCATCACATGTCTGTAACTTGCTTTTGTGTAACCATAAATATTGATTAACGCTTGGTTAAAGGGGAGTTGGATTACCAGCCATCTCCACTCTGAGTCCTTCCTCTTCTCTCTATTCCATTCGCTTTATATACAAAATATGTGAATTCATAAGTCCATTCTCGTTGTTCGACTTATTTAATTCCGTTATTGACTAACGCGATTTAAGTCGATGATTATATACGAGGATAGGCGATAACAAACATTCATACGATCTACTTGGAGTCTGATCTCGGGCCACTAAAGTGGAGAGTCTTTTCGACAACATCGTTCGATCTAAATGACAACACAAAATAAAGGGCCCAACTAAAACGGTTTATCAGACTAACTAGATAAGTACAGTTGTCAGTACACTATCACTTCACTACCTCTGACAGGACTAAACGTTGACACATACCAGTCTTGAAGTGAAATTTTGTACTTAAAGAAAGATAAACGCATTCCAAAAATTATTTTATTGTTACTCAAGGTATTCAGCAGACCATGAATTTTTTCTGGATTCTCAATAAACAGGTCAATCTTATCTTAAAGCTAAAAACTGGTTCTCCGGGTAGAAAGTTAATCTTTCAAAAGTTAGATAAAGAAAATGTTATTCCTAACTCCATGTCAACAACGAAGTGAGAACAAAAACGTAGAAAGTGAATTATTAAGAAATTATAAAACATAACTATATATTTTAAACTTTAATTACAATGTTACTAAGACATTGAAAAAGCTACTTTACATACAAAAGATACAATCTCTGTACAACATTTGAATGTTTAGATCAATCAGTCAATATGATGAATTTACTGTGATATGTCCAATAGGTGGGGGTTAATGATACAATGATGGGAGAAAATTCCCCTCTCCCCTTCCCGACTAAATATCTGAATTTATTACAAAAATAAGTTTTAAAAAAATCAATAATCTAGTCACTTTCAACAAAATTGTGGTCTCGGTATAAAATTTGTTGTTGATTCACAAAAACTTGAACGAGATGTACGTTTATGAAGTAATGAATTTGATTGTATATTTGGATATTTTAATGGTATACTAGAATGTCGTTGAGTTTTAGTATTACAAAAATATGGATGACGAAGTGCATCATGAGCAGTAATACGTTTCTGTGGGCATGGTTCTAATAGACGAGCTAATAGATCATAAGCTGAAGTGGGAAAAATATGCGTTGAAGATAAAGCAATCACTGGTTTTCCATTAGATAATTCTGTAGTTTGTGCAGAATTATCATTAGTTAAATTAGTTGACTTTATTGTAGTTTTACGTAATAAAGGAGGTAGACCAGCAAATTTTTTCTCGTATAATCTAATTGCAGAACATCTACAAGAAATCATAATTAATAGGACGATATCAAATCTGAAATATTCACTCATACAATCAAGTTTATGATTATTCAAATGATTATGTAAGGGGTAAAGGGAAGAGAAAGTATGAATGAATAATAATAGTATGTAAGAAATCAATAAGATACATATGACAAAGACAATGTAGGGTCTAATTTAATGATAAAAAGGGGATGACAAAAATCCTACTCACTGAAATTCAGGTTTCTGTGTAACAGTACTCTTAAATATCACGGAGAAAAATAAACTGGAAAAAAGGACATCAAAGGAAGTAATCTCTTACAGAGAATCAATATAATATGAATATAATTGTAGCACCGAAAATAGTTATGTCACTTCCACGAACACCCCCTTTGTCACATTTCAATATGTTGATAACTTCAATTGTTCATCGAAAACTTTATATATCACTTAGGCCTACAACAAGGGTCATTAAAGTTTGTTATCTTGATATAGCTTCACAAAAATTTGTCTCCGTCAATATATTTTTCAGAGCTGATCGAAAATACCCTTAATTGGAACAAACCGAGAAATTAGTTGGTCACTTTATTCAGTGGTCTAATATTTAATTTCAGAGTTGCTCAAATGTCCGCTCTAATAGTTACCGGCAATTGCATATAAGCTCACAATCTGACTGTCTGTAACATTATGATAGAGAAGTTCATCAGTTAAGGGTAAAAGATTTTGAGTCCACCTAGGGGAGTTGGAAAACCCTGATTCCAAACCAACGGTGCACATAGACTCCAGTACCCTGAGGGAATAAATGGTATGTGAACCAATCGTTGGTCACCGGCTACCATGGGACTGCATCTCCTTACGATGCTCCACTGCCTTGTGGATCAAACCAGCGAGACTCTAATTTACGGACGAGCCAATCAGAAGCGTCTTAGAGACTTCAAGGTTACGGCGTCAACTTCAATGCTCAATGCCAACATACGATCGGTTCACAGGGAATTTTGCACAAAACGTGATAATTGAGCGGCTATAACAAATGAAACGGTGAGACTATAATTTGTGGACGAATCAGTCATGTATAAGATAACAAATCTCAGATTTTAACGCGAAAGCCTTTCATTCATTTGGCTAAATAAATTTCTGGCATTATAGCTTATGTCAGTTCGTGATGAAAACCCCATATATAATTCTTAACTAAGGCAAATTATGACAATTATCGTGAACTGGACAATAAAAGCACCAGTAACACTGGCTACAGCCAGGTACTGCAATATATACGGGTGTTTGGAGAGCATACAGACTCCTACATAGGCTTGGTTATGTGCATCGTGTCGATATCCACAAGTAGGATTTTGTGTACTCAACAACCGGAGTGCACATAAACAATATTGAAGGTATGTGGTCGAGGCTGAGAGTTTTTGAGACTTTATCATGGTTCCAGAGGTCGACTATTCTGTAGCCATATGGATGATTTCCTCTACTGCATGCACTACGATTTTAGAACCTCTGAACCTCTTTCTAAACTTGAAAAGTTTTTGAACCACGTATAAGAAGTGTATCCACTTTATTTCCTTGGTTTCGTATGATATATTTTTACTCTATACTGATTGTTTGCTGATTGACTAATATTCCTCAAGGTCACTTAAGATTCATTCAAAGGTCGTCCATAAATTAGAGTCTCGTCGTATCACAGCCCTCACACAAATCTAATGAGATTTGTGTGGCGCATATGTATCTGATGCCCCCTTGTACCAATAACTATGTGTTTACAGAGACAACTAAGAAATTGATGCTTAAATATTTACTCAAACAACTCATAAATGCAAGTTGGATTGTAAGATAGATAAGTGTGAACATAAAGTTCAATTATCAACCAGATATATCTAAACCTTACTACAACTGAGAATATTTAAGTTTACACATGAACATATCCAACGAAAACTAACTATTCAAAGTAAAACTAGTGCAATGAATGAAAGCTTCATACACTCCATTATTTAAGAAAGTAACGAAAGGTCTATCTAAAGGTTTTTTATTCAACCAGGTCATTATAATTACAATGGTAGTTGAAAAAATGGGTGATTGTACCTCAGGGGGAATATGGATCTGGTATGAAAATCATACACAATGATGTTGATTTTTACGATGAAACCTGGATCCAGTACCTATAGCTTTAAAAACAGTTAACAGATACATACAAAGTGTCCCGAATAGGACGAAACACGTGATTTGGATTCCACTACTAGATACAATACAAAAACACAATTATCATTCAGTGTTCTAATTTTTTCCTACAACAATGTAATTTTCATGTTGTCATTTTTAAAAAAGAATATTATTTTGTTAAAAGTGAAGCACTTTTCTTCACCGACTAGTAGATGAAAACCATCATACTTCTTTTAAATATCAACCTTTACATCTACGCATGTAAACAACTAATACAGATTATGCTGAGGTGGCATGGAAATAATTGTGTATCTTTAGTCACATAAATCAGCGGTTAGACAGACTATCTGGTTCGAGCAGAATCTCCAACAAGATGCATCGAAAGATAATTGATCATTTGTGTTTTATTCATCCACTTAGAGGCTAATCTTGAATGATAGGAATATAATATGATCAACGATACGATTATAAAGAAGACTTTAGATAAGTGTTACTATCCGAAGTTACAGAACAATAAACTGAACGTAAAATGGATTACCACAAGTAAAATACTGCAAATAAATTCGCATATTACCTTGTTTTAAGCCAGACAATAGGTGAATCACTAGCTTCCATAGGTGGTGGTCTAGGATCAAGTAACAGTCTCCTACCAATGCTTCTGGCACCCATTTGCATGCGTTCATATCCAATTAGATGAGTGAAAGCATGAAGTACATCCAAATCATCGTCTACTTTTATAAAAGGATAACGACCAGAAAGGAAAGAAATAAATATAATTCCAACAGCCCAGATATCAACAGCAGTTGTTTGTTCTATATGACGCATCATTACTTCCGGAGGTCTAAAGCCAAGTGTTCCGCCTCTACGAACAGTTGGTGCTCGAGGTAAATGTCGACAACCACGACATACAGTGAGACGTGAACCACAAACACATCCTCCTTGTCCTAAAGATTGTGTTAGGTTACTTGATATTTGTTGAGAGGATTTGATAGATGCACCTTTAAATGATGATTTGTTATCAATTTTTGAAGAATTACAATTATAAGCGAATAATGAGTTTGTAGAATCCATGGAATCTCGTTTATGAGTATAACTGTTTTCTCTGTTTGCTACATTTACACGCTGGTTATTCTCTGATATGTTAAGATTTGTCTACAGAAAAAACAAACAGATTATATGATAGTCGCAACTAAAACTTGATTCATGAAATAAACAGTATGGTAGGACAATTTTGTCAAGAGCTTCATTTAACAAGTGGCTTTGAATACGCTGAGTTACTAAACTTTAAGCTACGTTTGTTCTATGGAAGCGAATGATTATTTATTTATTTGAACACATGAATATTGGTACAAGAGAGCGCCAATACATATGCGCCACACAAAACAATGAGAATTCGAAGAGAAATAGAAACAAAAAAAGCTAAGGAGCGCAAAAAAAAGAGAACAATAACGAGGAGATTGGTGTAAGGTAGTATGGTAGAAATGAGGGAACGGAAAGGAACAATCAGAAGAAATCTTTCAGGTAAGGGAGACACAACCACTTTTTATGAAGAAAGTAAAAGAAGGTTACAGCAGGATCGCCACTGGCTTCTATTCTGAGCCATATCTGATAACGTCTCTAGCCACTGTGTAGCACCATCTCTCAGACCCCAACCAGGGAGTCGTGAAGGACCAACACAAGCCAGTCCCTTTGCAGCTTTCTTTCATGCCACGACACCATGTCATGCACTGACCACCTCTCCGCTTCTTCCAACCAGTCTCAGAGTCGGCAAATAATGCACGACGTGGAATTCTCTGGGACGACATTCGGAGAACATGTTCAAGCCACCGAAGTCGGTGTTTCAAGACGGTGACACCAATTGAATTATAATCTCTGTGCCCGAACACACGATGCCGAACCTCTGCATTACTGACATGGTGTTGCCACTGAATGTCAGCAATCCTTCGAAGACACTGATGATCGAACACAGAGTCGTCTAACGTCCTCAACTCGGAGAGACCAGGTTTCACAAGCTTAGAGCAAAACTGCTCTCACCGACGCGTTGTAGATCCGAACTTTTACAGCCAGACTGACATCACGAAGGCGCCAAAGATGGCTCAGATTGGCATAAGCTGCTCTGGCTTTCACTATACGTGCATTGATCTCATCACTCACACCCCCACCAGCACTTATGCAGCTACCCAGATACGCGAACTTCTCGATTACGTCTATCTGCTCACCATCCAGGGTGAGTCCAGGATTGGAATCCTGCCAGTCTTGTAGAAGTACTTCGCACTTCGAAGGTGCAAAGCACATACCATACCTACGGACACTGATTGCCAACTGATTAAGTGCGGATTGCATGCCTTGGGCATTATCGCACAGTAAGACAATATCGTCCGCATACTCAAGGTCGAGAAGTCTTTCTCCAGGCAACAGATCCACACCACCATTACTTACATTCATCAGAGCTGTTTCCAGAATGTCGTCGATGGCAAAGTTGAAGAGGAATGGTGATATTGGGCAACCCTGCCTAACCCCACTGCTCGAATGGAACAATGGAGAGAGGTGGTTGTATGCTCTCCTTCTGCCCGAGGTGTTTGTATATAGGGCTTTAAGATGTTGATAAACTCCTCAGACACACCCTTCTTCAATAGACAATCCCAGAGAACAGTCCTATCCAACGAATCGAAGGCAGCCCTGATGTCAAGAAACACTACGATTGTTCGCCTTTGAAAAGTATGGCGGTGTTCTAACATTTGGCAGAGGGTAAAGATATGATCAATACATTCTCGACCAGAACGAAACCCAGCCTGCTCCTCGCGAGTCAATCTTTCTCGGGTTTTGAACACCCTACGAAGTATGACGGAAGCCAATAGCTTGGACGCAATCGGAAGTAGACTTATCCCCCGATAGTTGTTACAGGAACGACGTGAACCCTTTTTAAGGATAGGGACAACTATCGACTCATTCCATGACGTTGGTACACTCTCTAGTTCCCAAACCTTTGTAAACAACGTCGTCAATTCCTTAGTCAAAAAGTCACCACCATCTTTAAAAAGAGCCGGAGGTAAGTCATCTGGGCCAGGTGATTTGTAACGCTTCAAGAGTTGGAATTCCTTGTGGACTTCCTCCTCGTTTGGTGGATCAGTCGTCACCGGCCATGGAGGGCAGGACAGTATGACCGATGTTGCCGGAGCAGCAGGCCAGTTGAACTGCCCTTCGAAAAATTCTGCCCATCGTCCAAGACGTCGATGGATGTTAGTGATTGGCATCTCATCATCCTCGCAGATTGTTTCACTCACACCAGACTTCTTGCTGCCAGTGGCTCGGATGAGTTGGAAGAGCTTCCGGTAGTTATCAGATGCAGTTGCTGCTTCCAGCTCATTAGCACGCTTCGACCACCAGGCTTCTCGGTCCTTACGCAAGCTTTGCCCGATTTCCTTACGTAACACCCTCCGTTTATGGTCAGACTCACGGTCATCCGGAATAGACCGACGGGCTTCAATGAGTTGTAAGGAGCCTGAAGAAACCCAGTGCTTATAAGCGGGACGTTTGGCGAACCCTAGCCTAGAGGCTAGCTCGGTTCGATACTTACTTGCAACAGAAGTTGAGACCAGCTGGCTAATACCAATCCGTTGATGGCGGTCACTTCGTTGTCCACTGAAAAGTAAGGCAAGATTGGCGCGGACCAAGGCATGGCCAGAGTCCAGATAGGTACTCCAAAAGGAGCGGCAGTCCTGTACACAACCACGCCAGCGGTAGCTGATCATGATGTGATCAATCTGAGTCCAGGCTTGAGATGCAGAGGGAGGACGCCAGGTGGCACATCGGCGATGACTGTGCCGAAAGTTAGTGCTAGCCAGAAACAGGTTGTGTTCTGTGCAAAGTTGCAGTAGACGGTCCCCGCTATCTGACCTGCGACCAACGAGTCCCCATCGGCCACCTAAACGACTCTCTTCTGTGCCTAGACGCCCGACCTGAGCATTCAAGTCTCCGGCTAGTACTACAGTATCTGTCGAACGCACTTTCTGGAGAAGAACAGATAACTGGTGGTAAAACTCATCCTTGATTGCATCCGGGCTGCAATCTGTCGGGGCATAGGCGGAGATGACGAAAAGACATCGTTTCTCACGCCGATTTCTTCTCACTTTGATGGAACTTTCTAATCTAACAGCACATAACCGACTGTTAATGGGGATCCAATCGACTAGTGCTGCCTCAGCTCTAGCGCTTAGTGCGACACCAACGCCAGCAAGACCAGACGAAGATGCCACAGGGTCCCCGGATAAGCGCACGTAAAACAAGCTTTTTGAAGTGACAGATGTAGAGTGAATTTGTAGTACTTCACCAAGTCTTGAATATGGGTCTCGGATAGACAGCAGACATCGATATGAAGACCTTCCAAAGACATAGCCAGCCCTATCTGTTGTCCGACCTGCATAAGTGTGCGAACGTTGAAGGCAGCCAGTTTGAATGGCGCACGTGGTTTCAGAAAAACTGCTTCAGTACTCATATTCGGTGGTAACATACAATTTTCAACCGGACAGTGACACGAGAACGTTTAGATACAGTCGAATTTCCACCAAAGACGAGCCATTGTATAAGTATAAAAGAGGGTGAATAATGTGGAAAATAATAATAATAACAGTAATAATAATAATAATAATAATAATAATAATAATAATAATAATAATAATAATAATAATAATAATGACAATAATAATAATAATGGTATTAATAATGACAATAATTGTAATCATAATAATTTGAATCATTTGATTGTTTTTCGAAGCGAGGAAATTAATTTCCATAGACATAGAGAGTTCATCATTTGTGTGTGGGCTGTGATACAGCCCGGGTGCCCAAACCGAAGCAGGTGGTTATCTTGGGGGGCCACTCCCCGAGCCTTTGACCTAAAGGTCTAACCCACAAGGCAGTGGAGCATCGTAAGGAGATGCAATCCCATGGTAGCCGGTGACCAACGAGTGGTTCATACGCCATTTGTTCCTTTAGGATACTGGAGCCAATGTGCACCATTGGTTTGTGATCCGGTTAAAGCGCCGGACATTCGCTTTTCGTCCTCTCATTTTCGTAAACAACACCCCCGCCGCGAGAAGGTAATGAGTAGGACTTCCCTGGCAGAGGCTGTATACGCGCGGCCGTGTGAGAGTATTTCGAGAGGGAGAGCGGACTCTCCCCACTCTCGGCCGTACCAGGGCATTAGGGGGAAGCGAATGATACTAGGCGATGTGACTTGGGGCCTGACATATTGTTACTAGGACCAGAAAGAGAACACCAAACGAACCTTCTAGAAGTTGGCAAAAAGAGATTGATTAAATAATAGTTCTTTCTGATTTAGATAGTCGTTAGTTATTGATAGAGAGTGGTCTGGAAAATCGATAACTAACTACCACGTAGGGAGTCCGGACATTCGTCATACAGAATATCCCGAGTATCCTTTAGATATACAACTACCATCAAATTTAAGCTGTCTGGCCTGAAATTATTAATCACTGATTGTGTCACGCACCCTACTAGGAATTCTGTACCTACTTAGATGGTTTGAACAAAGAAGCAAGGACTCCATAAGCCAATGTCACGCTTTGACCTGCACACTTATTTTTTTCTAAACTACTATGCTAGCCATTACAGTATTCCGAAATAAGCGGCGGGTGATTAGACATAACGCATATTTCAGTCATCTCAGGAGACGAATATCTAAATTTTTTTATTAATATAATGCTTGATTTTGTCCTCACTTTAGGATCTTTATACAAAAAAATTTTGAAGCTACTTAAAGGACCTGAGACAGGATTTCGTTGACCCTCTATGAATTTTGAAATAAATGACTAACCAATTCAATTAGAGACTCAAGAAACGGTTATTACGTCATCGCAGAAACTAATTTTGTGTAATATTAAAACCATAGTTAAAACGAAATCTTATTTCTTACCCGAGAAAAACTTGAAACTCTTTTCATTAATTCATTTTTCTTTGTACCTGAATCAGAGTTGATTTCAAATTTGCGCTCCCATCTTTCATCAATATCACCAAACTCTTCAGAATGTGCCAGACCAAAATCTACGAGAAAAAATCTAGATTATATGCCAGTTAAACAGACAAATTTTTACTGTTTCGTTTTTTGATCCATAAGAAAGTTTGTAGGCTTTACATCACGGTGAATTACTTTGTATTTATGAACATGAGCTAAAGCTGAGAGGAGTGCGCGCATATATCGTCTGATTTCTTTCTCATCTGCAGTTAGATAATAGTCCTCACAAGAAAAAATGAAGCATAAGAAATAAATATTTCTTAGCCTACTGTGAAAGGGATGTAATCAATAAAAGGCATTAAGATGAACACATGATCACGAATCCGCATTGCTGTATGCATTTGAATTACATTATGTTTACCACTGAAAGTATTTTATTGTATAAATGAGTAAACATATATTACCCCAATCTTCTCAGAATACGAATTTCATTCTCAATTCTACGAACATCGACTGTTGGGATAATCATTTTCAAAGCATAATATTTGGATTCATCAGGATCTTGTTTACTTTTGACTGCTAAGACAGAGGCAAATGTACCCTGCCCTTGTCGTTCAGAGACATCGAATAGGTCTGTAATTTGAGGGAACTCAAAAATATACTGCAAGCTTCGGACTTTGCTTTCAATCATTCCAAGAATATCTAAAACAGATATTTTCAAAAAATCAAGTTTAAAAGACATAACTGTACTAGGAAATCACTTACACATAAGCGGTAAAGAGGGTTCACTTGTGCCGTCAGGCATTCACGGATGTAACAAACTAATCTGGAAGTCTCCAAGTACATGTTTATGTTCTCAGATTCAAGGCACACGTTTTCATCACCATTGATGATGCATGCGTTGCTCAAGTCAAAGAACGAGTGCGGGGCCCAAATACACAACGTAGTGGTTAAAGGCCGACTGATTTACCTATTAAACTATATGAACTTTAAATCGAAGAGGACAGTAGGAACTAACGTCAGTGTAATGTGAAGGACTAAACGGAGTATTTATGTTTCGTGGTTTACTCACTGTCTTCAGTAATGGTGCACATTCGTTGTAACAGTATGATAAACAATCCAATAACACACAACTCAAAGGTTTCGGGTTAGTCACTCAGTTACCAACTGATGATGTAGCTATACCAAGATGAGATATCAATATATATATACATATATATATGATTAGGAGCATAAATAAACAAGGTTGTTACTACACAAGTCTTTATTACTAGTTAGCTGCAAAGAAAAAGTATGGTATATTGGAGGCTCTGAGCTAACCGATCAAAATTAAGATAACACCTCAAGTATATCGTGAGAAATTGCAAATGTAATAGTAGATAACTAGCATTTTAATATTAACTAAGTAATATTGACAATGGTTTAGTCATAAAATGTTTCCAACCACAAAGTCCACGTTAAGTGGTGGTTGAGCAAAATAACAGGACACACCTGCTCCTAAGATGAAATATGTGCTGAAGTACTTGATGTGATACAGTGTTTAGTCAAGAGAGTTTAGATAAAGATAGGTGATAACTTTCCTTTACTACTCTTGCTCTGAATTTCAAGCCCGTTGTTCTTTTCAATTGAAGAGTGAAAAAGCACTTCATTGTAGCTGTTATAGACTTATTACGAGAACACGGATACTAACGTTTAAAACCAACAAAAAGCCACATTTTAATCCTTAATATCTGACTACAACAATTTTAAGTGACAACTGATGTCATTGAGAGTCAGTGACCAAAACTCTGTAGGGTGATCAATCTAAACAACAGCGCTAGTCCGAGTTCTAATATGCAAACCTGACTTATGTCTTTTACTATAACGGATAATTTGACATGTGAGAGTTAATTATTTAGATCAAAACTGCTATTCTACTATTATATTTATTTATTTATTTAAACACATAAACATTGGTATAAAGAGGCACCAGATAGATATGCACCACATAAATCATTCGATTTATGTGAGGGCTGGGATACTGCTCGGTGCCAAAACCGATGAACGTTATAACACTAAATTATATATATATATATATACCACCAATTTACATTGTCAATTGTTATATAACTAGGTAGCGTTTCCTAACAAGGCTGATAAGTCGCCCTAGGTCATCAGGATAGTACACTTCAACCAGTAAGATTAAGCCATAAGCTCTTCAAGCATATCGAACAAGAACAGAAAACACAGATCTGAAAGAAGTTAAGCCTGTGACAAATGCTACCGTCCTTTTGAAAAATGCACTTACGCCGAGTAAAAGAAGTGACTTGTAACAACTAGCAACACTAATAGAGTCTAGTGTATTGATTCGTGTCAAGCCAGAGGGTACTTTGTGTATAAAAGGAGCATGCAGTGTAGCATTAAAGCTGGAGATGAAAACATAAGAAAAGGTGGGTCGATGACCCAGTAAGCGCGCACAATGCACTTGCTTCTTACTAGGGAGAGAAATGAACAACAACTAGAAATAACACAAGCCTCATATTAAAACAAACTTAGAATCAAAACTAGAACCAAGAGATCCAACCCGTTACACAAGTTAAGTTCAAATTGACTCTTTTCAGTGAGCGGTTAACCTCAAGGTGTAACGCAGTTATTTACTTTCGTAAAACAGGTGGTTGGGTTCAAAAGGTTTTAGACTTTATATTCTGTTAGATGGGAATAGTGGCACTCAGAGTGATCTCCTTGATTCTAATAGAATTAAAGTTAATATCACACGTGTCAGGCAAGAGTCCAAATCTGCTCTGGCTTTTCTGAAAAGTGAGATAAAGTGCGTAGACTGGAGTCATAATTGTAGCGGTAAATAAATCTCCAAAATCAATAGCTCTGTAAGTCTTCAAAATTTGGTGATGACTGCATTAGTTTTAACGAACTCACCTGGCTGAATGCGCTCGGTCATGCGTCTGCTCTAGATCACGAGTGAGTACACCGTGCTTCTCTTTCCCTACAACCACTAACCAGCTTAGACTAGTCACTTCTCGGTATACCGATATTCTATTAGACTAATCTTTGAGCCTCTTTACTTCTGACCTCTGATTTTACAGGTTTATCGCGTTCCGATTAAAAATGGTGTTACTTGTTTAGTTGTTGTCAAACTCCAAATACTTGTAGTATTTATCTATTCATCGTTCTCAATCCATCTTTTATGTCGTACCTGAGCCTTATGGTCATTTTTCCTCTGTATGTTCAACAGTTTATAGTTTTACGTTAAATCGTAGCGCGTACGTGTTCCAACGTCCATTACACGTGCGGCACGAGGCATCTTCAGGACTTTTTCCGTTCATTCAGTGGGCGAGTCTTGCATGTTAAAGCAGAATTTCCACATTAAATTCTGCTTCAGGCCCCAACTCTCACTTTGCACTATTTGTTCGTTTGGTTAGTTGGGAGGTGCTACAGCTTCGTGTTCAATAATCGATAGAAGCATAATGCTTGGGATGAGTAGTTTCCAAATGGTTCCAGTGGTTGTTGATGGAGTAGAAGAAACTTTCACTTAACTCAGTAGTGATGACCCTAAGAAGTGCCCAGCCAGACGTTTAAACACAATGCGTTTGTCGTTCGTAAACACTCTTCTAATAAATTGCTATGTTCAGCAGCTTCCGGTCGTCTTTTCTTACTATAAGTGCCCATGTGGTACAATATAGTAATGGAAAACAGGTATATAAAAACTTTCGATTCATCGCAAACTTCGTCGGTTTTTCATCTTTTCCAGACGCTCTGAAAAAGAAAATTCTAGTGCGTGTGAACTTACACGTACGCGCGCAAAGACATAAAAAGTGCGAAAACAGGAAAATAAACTCATGAACATGCGTTTTGCAAACATGCAATAGCATAAAAACGATTTTTGCAGAATGAATTTTTCGTTGTATTTTGAAAAAATATATGCACATATTAGCATAACAGCAAGAACTAATTTTTCTTGTTTCTTTTAGAATAAAGAATATGTGTGTGAACATATTAAAAATATTCGTTTTGTTTTTTCGATACTATAAAAAAATTGAGGCGAAATAAAGTGTTACGTCGTTTCCAACGTACAGAAATCGTTTAGTTAGTTCCGTTCTTATCGATTAGTATTTGAGTACACGCTGATGAGCTTCGTAAGGTCCTTCTTACGCCATTCCGAGTGGTCGTCGTAGTGAATAACTACGTACAAAGACGTGTGTAATATATCGTAGTGCAGGTCATTTAGTTGAGTTCGACTGAAGAGAGGTTTGACTGAACGCATTGTTTTTGTAAGCATGTCCGTGTGAGATTTTAGATCCACATTGCCTGGAGAAGATGAAAGATTCACCAATTATCCTGAAAATCGGAGTGTCGTTACATAAACGAGTTGAAATGCAGTGTATCCGATGTCAGCTTTTACTGCATTGCTGATACCGAGAAAAATGAGTGGAAGAGCGTCGGTCCATTGCGAAGCGTCTGCAGCTGGGAGTGAAGCTTTAAGCTCTCGGTGAAAGCGTTCTACCAACTCATTTGCTTGTGGGTGGTAGACAGTCGTTCTGAACTGTGTGATTTCTAATAATGTAGTCAGACAACGGAAAAGTCCAGATTCGAACTAGCGTCCACGTTCCTTAGTGATAGTTGAAGGGCAGTCGAAATTCGCTGCTCACAGATCGACGAAGGCGCGGATGGCTGCTTCATCAGTCACGTCCTTAATGGGTACTTCTTTTGACCACCTTGTGAATCTGTCCGAAAATGTTAAGAGATAAGAGTACCCATTTGAATCTGGTAAAGTTCATACCGAATTCAGATGAACGCGATCGAAACAGCCATTGGGAGTTTGAAAGAGTCTAATGGACACGTGTAATGTCTAACCACCCTGGATTTCTGACAGCTTACACAGACGCAAGTCAGATCTGTCTCGTCAATATTTATGTTAAGCTAACAAAATCACTTTGCTATGAGGCTTGATGGATGCACGAACACCTGGATGAGAAAGCTTATGCAGCATATTGAGGACGTTGCGCTGATAATGTTTCGGCGATCCCTACCTGTGGATGTGTTGCACAGCAGAGTCTATTTACTTGTTCCCATCTGTTTAATACGTAGTCTCAGGGTTGTGGAAGATAACTGGTGCCGAAGATCAGTGTTTTCTTGTTGAATCTGGGCGAATTTAAGTACGTCTATCCCTTGGAAACTGTTCAAGAAAGTTGTATAAGACAAAGAGCCTTCAACGGCATTTTTTCAGAAAGGTATATACAAAGCAAACTGCGAAATGTAGTCTGATTGTCGAGATTCTCGAGTGGAATGCTTGTCTGAAGATGAGCTTAACGAGAAGTTAGGATCCTTTTGGATGTTGAAAAAAAGTGAATTCTCGGCCTTCCACAGAGTTTCGAAAGTACCGTACAGCACAATACATGAGTAGGAATTCCCAGCGGAAAGCGCCATACCTCGACACTATGTCTAGCAACCGTCTCGAGAAAACTAACAAAGATTGTCGGGTGTAGGTAGTCAATTGTTGTAAGACTCCACCGATTTCCTATTTGGATGCGATATTAATGAGTGCTTTGGTGTTCTGATGTGTGAGAAATGTTATTTTGACAATCAGTTCCTTATCTATGAAGAATGTTTTTTCTCAATATCCTCCAAATTGATGGATTCCGTATATCCACGAAGTTGGTTTGTTAGAGGTTTCATAAGAGAGGCGCAATTTGGTATGGACAATTTATAGAAACTTACTAAGCCATTAAACGTGCGTAATTGCTTGATTTTGGTCGGTTCTGAGTAATCCAGAATGGTCGCTACCCTGCTTTTTAGAGGTCGGATGTTTTGATCATCAGTAGTATGTCCGAGAAAATCTAGAGAGTCAGTGCCGATTTGACATTTCTGAATGTTTACAGTAATGCCGTGATTTTATAGTAGTTCGAAAACAAGGTTCAGAAAATGGAGATGAGATTCTCTGTATTTACTGTAATGAAGCAGTCACTGAAATACTCATCTATGAACTTTAGACCTCAAAAATCTTCATGGATGAATCTCTGTAAAGTTTGTGCGTCATTTCTTAAGCCTAAAAGCATGCACGAAAATTCGTAGAGACCGAAACGAGTGATGATATCGGTTTCAGGAATGACGTCGGAAGCAGTGAGTATTCGGTTATACGTGTACAATCATGGTCTACGATGATATTAATAATGCTCTAATAATAGACATAATCATAAAATGGTAGATTTGTCATGACGTAACTGCCTAATCTATAAGATCTTACGTGGAAGTCACAACATTGTCTACACTGACTCAGCGTATCTTAACAATTACCAATATATGATGGAGAACGAGTTCAGGCAAAAGATAGAGCAATATATTTAATATAAGGTAACATTCAACAGGGACCACGCCCGCAAGGTCGAACCATGCAATCCAATCAACTCGAATTAACTCAATCCATTGTCTCCGCCTTATCCACCGTTGGTTTTTTCTCCGCATCACACGTTAAACATCCGTTTTCTCAGTTGTCTCGTGTCCAGCACTGAGAGTTGTGTGGTTAGAACCCAAAGCCACTATATATGCTTCAACCATATGGGTTTTCGAAAAAAAACAGTTGTACTGTTTGTGGTAGCTGTGAAATCGTGAATGTGAGGTGACGGTTAACGATCAGGAATGGTTTTCACATTTCGGCGCCAATATCCACCAATCAGACGCCAGGCGTTACTATCCTTTCTGGGGACTATATGTAACGGAGATGCCCACGGACTGTTTTATGGCCGAATGATTCCTGAGTCTATCATGTGGTTTAATTCGTTTTTGGCCAACCTCGGCTTTTCGGGAGCTAGTCGGCGCACTTTCGAGAACACAGGTTGTCCCGCAGCCGTGATGTAATGAGTAACATTGCATGTTACGCATGACGATTTTGGTAGCGTTTGGTATATCTCGAGGTACCTACCGAGTAATTGTTGATAGCATGGATCGTTCACGTGCCTTACTGTGACTGAGGAGGATCTACTACCAGAAGAAGCTACATATACATACAATTTAGAATTTCCGTTTACTAACCCTGATTTTCCCGTGTCGATTATGATGTTATAGCAAGTCTATGATTATGATTGAAACATCTGAAACAATGAAGACCCAGAGTGAGTAGGTTTGCGTAAACCCACGTTATGTTAAACATATCGCTTACCATATGTGGCAGTCGGTTTCATATTTGCCACTTGTAAGTTGAAAACTGCCTGACGCGGTCGGTCGTTAGGATTAGCTGGAAGAACGCTAACTTCTGAGCCGCTGTCGCCAAGGTAGCGAACATTTGTAGTCACATCAGTGATGTATAACAGACAGTTGTGTTCACTGGCTACGGTTGCCATTAACACGTGCCGACTGGGAAGCTTCCTGAAACGTTTCTCGTGTTGGTCGGCTTGGGACTAGGGAAACAGCACAGTTTTCTGCACTTTAGAGAAGATTTTCAGTACTGTTTATGGTACCAACACTAAGAAAGGTTATCTATCTCTCGTGACCTAGAGACTGATAATTTTGTGAAGTACCCCTCCAAGGAGTTTGAGATCATTTACAGTCACGACAAATACTAGGGTAACGTGTCGGAGAATGACGCAGTTTTGTGGGGCCATTTTGTATTGTTCAACGTTTTTCTTTGGTTGAATAGACCTCAGCGCCAGAATTCCTGGTGATCTCTAGAATTCGACCGATAAATGCAGCCAGCTCATCTACAGCGTTGTTTCGGAATGAGACAGACACTGCCTGCGTCTGTTACAGAAGCTCAGACAAGAAAATTTGTCTAAATAGGACTTCGTCGAAGGTCCGTTGACCAACGACCTATCGTTCGTAACAACATGTCTGTTGCGGAGCCATGTTTTAGACCAATGTTATTGAAGAGACGACCTAACCTTCACCGATCAGTTAGATCTCCACATTTAAGAATATACGTTTTTTAGAGTTTTACAAACTTCCGAAACATCACTAGTGAACATACAGAATGTAGCGTACCCGATGAATTCGTACCGGTAGTGCCTTCATTACCGCGAGAAAAGGTGCAGTTGGATAGGTCACGCCACGCTTGTGAAAGTAAGCTTCTGTGTAGTAGAACCAGGTTTCGATTTTGCCCTTGTAAGAATGGCATTAGCCGAAGTAAGTGTGGAGAAAGAGTCTAGATCCTTAATAGTTTAAGAGTTTGTTCAGTCATGATGAACATAGCAATGGACTGTGAAAAAAGTCACAGATGCGAACAAATATAACACTATATAAAAATTAAAGTAAAACGCAATATAGATTGCTCCGAAAATGAACAGACTCAAAGTTTGCGAATAGGTATACCAGATAAAGCCTGGCTCAACACTAAAGATGGCAACAACTTAATAAGCAACACCATTTTTAATCGGAACGCGAAAACCCTGTAATACAATGAAAAATTCATTCTGCAAAAATCGTTTTTATGCTATTGCATGTTTGCAAAACGCATGTTCATGAGTTTATTTTCCTGTTTTCGCACTTTTTATGTCTTTGCGCGCGTACGTGTAAGTTCACACGCACTAGAATTTTCTTTTTTTCTTTTTCAGAGCGTCTGGAAAAGATGAAAAACCGACGAAGTTTGCGATGAATCGAAAGTTTTTATATACCTGTTTTCCATTACTATATTGTACCACATGGGCACTTATAGTAAGAAAAGACGACCGGAAGCTGCTGAACATAGCAATTTATTAGAAGAGTGTTTACGAACGACAAACGCATTGTGTTTAAACGTCTGGCTGGGCACTTCTTAGGGTCATCACTACTGAGTTAAGTGAAAGTTTCTTCTACTCCATCAACAACCACTGGAACCATTTGGAAACTACTCATCCCAAGCATTATGCTTCTATCGATTATTGAACACGAAGCTGTAGCACCTCCCAACTAACCAAACGAACAAATAGTGCAAAGTGAGAGTTGGGGCCTGAAGCAGAATTTAATGTGGAAATTCTGCTTTAACATGCAAGACTCGCCCACTGAATGAACGGAAAAAGTCCTGAAGATGCCTCGTGCCGCACGTGTAATGGACGTTGGAACACGTACGCGCTACGATTTAACGTAAAACTATAAACTGTTGAACATACAGAGGAAAAATGACCATAAGGCTCAGGTACGACATAAAAGATGGATTGAGAACGATGAATAGATAAATACTACAAGTATTTGGAGTTTGACAACAACTAAACAAGTAACACCATTTTTAATCGGAACGCGATAAACCTGTAAAATCAGAGGTCAGAAGTAAAGAGGCTCAAAGATTAGTCTAATAGAATATCGGTATACCGAGAAGTGACTAGTCTAAGCTGGTTAGTGGTTGTAGGGAAAGAGAAGCACGGTGTACTCACTCGTGATCTAGAGCAGACGCATGACCGAGCGCATTCAGCCAGGTGAGTTCGTTAAAACTAATGCAGTCATCACCAAATTTTGAAGACTTACAGAGCTATTGATTTTGGAGATTTATTTACCGCTACAATTATGACTCCAGTCTACGCACTTTATCTCACTTTTCAGAAAAGCCAGAGCAGATTTGGACTCTTGCCTGACACGTGTGATATTAACTTTAATTCTATTAGAATCAAGGAGATCACTCTGAGTGCCACTATTCCCATCTAACAGAATATAAAGTCTAAAACCTTTTGAACCCAACCACCTGTTTTACGAAAGTAAATAACTGCGTTACACCTTGAGGTTAACCGCTCACTGAAAAGAGTCAATTTGAACTTAACTTGTGTAACGGGTTGGATCTCTTGGTTCTAGTTTTGATTCTAAGTTTGTTTTAATATGAGGCTTGTGTTATTTCTAGTTGTTGTTCATTTCTCTCCCTAGTAAGAAGCAAGTGCATTGTGCGCGCTTACTGGGTCATCGATCCACCTTTTCTTATGTTTTCATCTCCAGCTTTAATGCTACACTGCATGCTCCTTTTATACACAAAGTACCCTCTGGCTTGACACGAATCAATACACTAGACTCTATTAGTGTTGCTAGTTGTTACAAGTCACTTCTTTTACTCGGCGTAAGTGCATTTTTCAAAAGGACGGTAGCATTTGTCACAGGCTTAACTTCTTTCAGATCTGTGTTTTCTGTTCTTGTTCGATATGCTTGAAGAGCTTATGGCTTAATCTTACTGGTTGAAGTGTACTATCCTGATGACCTAGGGCGACTTATCAGCCTTGTTAGGAAACGCTACCTAGTTATATAACAATTGACAATGTAAATTGGTGGTATATATATATATATATATATATATATATATATATATATATATATATATATATATATAATTTAGTGTTATAACGTTCATCGGTTTTGGCACCGAGCAGTATCCCAGCCCTCACATAAATCGAATGATTTATGTGGTGCATATCTATCTGGTGCCTCTTTATACCAATGTTTGTGTTTAAATAAATAAATAAATATAATAGTAGAATAGCAGTTTTGATCTAAATAATTAACTCTCACATGTCAAATTATCCGTTATAGTAAAAGACATAAGTCAGGTTTGCATATTAGAACTCGGACTAGCGCTGTTGTTTAGATTGATCACCCTACAGAGTTTTGGTCACTGACTCTCAATGACATCAGTTGTCACTTAAAATTGTTGTAGTCAGATATTAAGGATTAAAATGTGGCTTTTTGTTGGTTTTAAACGTTAGTATCCATGTTCTCGTAATAAGTCTATAACAGCTACAATGAAGTGCTTTTTCACTCTTCAATTGAAAAGAACAACGGGCTTGAAATTCAGAGCAAGAGTAGTAAAGGAAAGTTATCACCTATCTTTATCTAAACTCTCTTGACTAAACACTGTATCACATCAAGTACTTCAGCACATATTTCATCTTAGGAGCAGGTGTGTCCTGTTATTTTGCTCAACCACCACTTAACGTGGACTTTTTGGTTGGAAACATTTTATGACTAAACCATTGTCAATATTACTTAGTTAATATTAAAATGCTAGTTATCTACTATTACATTTGCAATTTCTCACGATATACTTGAGGTGTTATCTTAATTTTGATCGGTTAGCTCAGAGCCTCCAATATACCATACTTTTTCTTTGCAGCTAACTAGTAATAAAGACTTGTGTAGTAACAACCTTGTTTATTTATGCTCCTAATCATATATATATATGTATATATATATATTGATATCTCATCTTGGTATAGCTACATCATCAGTTGGTAACTGAGTGAATGTCATAAGATACCTGACTTGAGTAGAATTACGTATTTGATGGCTGGAAAAATTAGGTCTTTATAGGCGTACGGTATGTGGTGGTACAGTACTGCCCGAAAAAGCACCTAATTCTTGTACCACTTAATCACTGCTCTTGTGATAGGGGCCGACCATTTAAACATTATAACACGCACTGGAAAGCCATTTTCACAGTAATAAATGCTAGTTTATAAGTTACGGAATTTTACGAAACAAACCAAAATGAATTATTTTTCAGTTACAAGAGGATTAGAGCAAAATTCGCACCTATTATGAACCATGTTTCGATGATAGCGGTTAAGTATTTTCTGTAATGTTTAATTCACATCAGTATGAACCTGGCTTATTTTGTCGTAATTTGTCGGGGTAGAATCATTGCCCATTAATGGTCACTGCTTGGGGTAATAGTTTAATTCCGATGAGAATCTGTTTGGTTACAGTAAGAAGCTGTAAATGGGTATTTCAGTTAACACTAAATCATAACAATTAACGTGAATGGATTATCATGCTTGGATGGATATCTCTTGTAGGTAAATTTTTCGTAATTTGTTTATTAATAAAGACGTTAGATATGTTTAACTCATTGCACTTCTGTGTGAGTATCGGTGATTAAACGTATTCTGTTCGTTCAGACTTTTATTGGTACATCAGATTATTATTACTATTATTATGTGTAAGTGAAAGTAAGGTATGATTGGTCGTTAAGCGTGAACAAACAGCCACAGCGTATGGTCTATTAAATATGTAGTTTTCCTTTTTATCATTGATTTCTACTTTGGACTGACTGTGTCCTTCCTGTAGCTATTCTAGGACTACTGTTGATCTCCAGCCTGGTTAAAGGAGAAGGCTTTGACAGCTCCATCCAATAGAAAACACTAAAAAATGTTCCGCACCCTTAGGGAGTCGTTCTGATGCTATCCAAAGAAGCACGAACTGCACTTATAAGATCAAGAGGCTTCAATAGATCCCAGCGAAGTGCTCAGGAAGGGACCCGACCATCCTGATGAGAGATTTAAACGCCAAAGTCAGAATAGACGACACTGGGTATGAATATATCATGGGACGATAAGGACTGGAAGAGATGAACGAAAATAGTGAGAAATTAGCAAGTCTATTTGCATCCAAGAAAATGGTTATATATGGCAGTATGTTCCCTTATAAACGCATACACAAAGTTACATGGATGTTATCGGATTTTTAACGAGTTGAAAACCTATTTTCGGTCATGGCTACTCATAATTATATACCGTTGACCAATGTACAGTTAGGATAATAAACGTTAACTATGTTTATAATCATGTCATTTAGTTGCGTTTGGTAGCAGTATAATGCAGGTTGTAAATCTGTTAATAAATTATTTCCTTATTCAACAAACTGAACATGAGTGGCACAATATTCTCCCACAAACGCACACACAATGCTACATGGGTCTCACCGGGTCACACTACACATAACCAGATCGTATTTGCACCAATAAAAATTCACAAGGTCAGTGGAAGACGTGAGAAGTAGGAGAGGAGCTTAGATAACTTCAGCTCACCACCTGGTGGTTGCCACGATGAAGCTGAAGCTGAATGAGCACTGGACAACTAGGCAAACAGCAGTACAAAGGTTCAATACAGCCTTCCTTTGACACTGACAAACTCAACAAATTTGAGATAGCTCTCAACAACAGGTTCCAAACCTTACAAGGTATACTGGAAGATGATACTGCTATGGAGGACAATTGGAAACGGGTCAAAGAAGCACTAACTTTAACGTGTCAGAAGGTACTGGGCCTCAACAAGCGTCATAAAGAATGAAGAACAAATAGAGTTCGTCACTATACATCAACTTCATTAACTATGAGAAAGTATTTGACGATATGGGTAAGAGAGCCTTATGGGACCTTCGGCACTATGAAGTAAGTAGCTGAGATCGTCAACAACATCCAGAATTCATACGATGGACTACACTGCAAAGTGGCGTATGGAGAACAGCTGACAGATGCGTTCCAAGTGAGGACCGGAGTCAGACAAGGCTGTTTACTCACCCCAACTTCTATCTGAAGAGGAAATTAGGAAAGGACTCTGCGGGTGAAAAGGACAAATATTGAAGAAATCATCAAACTGCATCACGAGGCAAGCACAAACGTGGAATCCTTAAGGGAAACTGAAAAGAGGAATACAAAGGGAACACACTGATCGAGAATTGGAAGCAGATGTGAAAAGGAAAGAATTTAAAAGGATTGCTCAGGACAGACTTGGCTGGAGAATGCTGGTGAACGGCCTATGCTCCTTCACGTGAGGTAACAAGCATGTGTAAGTACTCACTGTGAGTGACGGCTTGTAATTGTATTGAATAAAGTATTCTCTATTGTTAATCTGGCTCTCCATTTTGGGTCACGAATCTTGGTTTTGATATAATGTGATTAGCCTTAATAATGTATTATCGTAACATATGTGTAAAGAAAAAACTATTTTAAACCATCCGTTATATCATATTATTGAATATTTCACTCTGAGAATATTATTAGTTCACATCGTGGTATAGTATTGAGCACAGTCTGTGCGTCCGCTTAGAAATATGCAGTGATTATTTACTTTCTCCTAGTGTTACGCTTTTTTTCAAATAAATTGATAAACATAGTTCATAATCCAGTCAGTCAGTGAGCTACAATGTAGGACCAGGCACATATATGCATCGGTCCAAGTTACCATACCTCATTAACACAATAAGATGGACACCGGATTCATAAAAGTAGTTCATAATCTAGCTAGAAAACCACTTAATAACTGTGTTCTTCTTTTCAATTTGCTTATTGTATTGGTTTGATTGAATTAAAACTAGGTTTATTTAATAAGGTACTTCTTAAAATAACTCTGTCATTACTAAAACAACTAGTTTGTTGATTATTTATTACTTAGGTTCCATTTCTGCTGATATTTCGTAATATCAATGAAAACAAATGAGGAAACATTGTATTAAAAGTAAAAATGGTGGATTGATTTCCTATAAAAAATCTAAAGCAAAGGAGTTAGTTAATAATGCCAACAAAATATCTTGTTTAATAAAGGAACTCAATATATCATTAGAAATTCCTGACTATTTAAATGTAAATAATGCTATCACTGTTGAATGTATAAAAGCATCTAAAGCTGATGTAGCAATTATTGATGAATTAATGCAACTACTTCAAGAAAATATGCAAGTAACTATTGTTGTTTGTTTTGTTTTAAGAAATAAACAATTTGTTTAGAGTTTGTATATTTTATCATCATGGGGTTGGAATACCGAAGCTAAACGAGCTGAAGCATTTTCATCAAAATCTTGGTTAATTATATGTCGTTGTCAAACTTCTGATATTCAGTCCATAGCTGGATTTGTTAGTTTTCGGTTTGAATGTGAAGAAGAACATCCTGTGTTATATTGTTATGAAATCCAATTATACCCACAATTTCGTCATTTACATGTTGGAACATTTTTAATGAATATATTATTATCTATTTCATTGGCATTGAATATGCATCGTGTCATGTTGACAGTGTTCAAGTCGAATAAAAGTGCTATTAAGTTTTTTGAGAAATTAGGATTTGAAACTGACGTAACAGATCCTTCTATGTTCAAAGGAGTTAAAACTGTTGACTATAGAATTCTGTCCAAATTAACTGTTAAATGAAATTTGAATTCTGGAAGTCAAGTTACTTCATATCTACGAACTTAAACTATAAATCTTTAGAAAGTCATTTTTATATGTATTTTTATTGCTCAGTTTAAAATACAATCATAAACTTTTGTTACATTTTTCTATATCAAATGTTAAGGTTTCTTTGATTTCCTACAAATATTGGAACCAACCCATGCTAGAAAGATGGAAAACACTGACACATTTTAGTCCTATAAATGAACAACGAAGTCCTGAGTAATTCTGTGACAATATTTTTTGCATTTTCAATTAATTCACTCATCAGTTACTTGAGCATGAGTCAGACTCTAAGTATGTGGGCTAGTGACTCTACCAGTCAGTCAGTCAGCTACAACGTAGGACCAGGCACATATATGCATCGGTCCAAGTTGCCATACCTCATTAGCACAACAAGATGAACACCAGATTCATAGAATATATAAAAGAAAGATTGCAATAAGGATATAGTACAGGAAGAAGGAATTAGTTCGTAGAAAGAAAGATATGAAGCGGTTTTAATCTCACCGTCACGGTTTAAGGGAAGACAAAGAGTGTATACACCTTAGCCATTATGATCGATTCTGAGCCATGTCACCCAGAGTATCCAACCATTGGTTACGATAGTCACGCGGACCCCAGCCAAGTAGTCTGCATCTACCAACATGGCTAAGACTAGAAGTTAGTGACTTCAAGCACTGGCCGCCCCTAACTTTCTTCCAACCGTCCGCAACACCAATCAGCATTGCGCGTCGTGGTAGTCGGTGTTCAGGCATGCGTAACACGTGGCCAAACCATCTCAGTCGATAAAGTTTTACAATCTCATCAACTGATTTACCATCATCCCCTAATACCGTGCGTCCAACCTCTACCTACTTGTCCAAAACAGTAGAGTAGGGTTCGAACCTAGGACCTACTAGTTGAAGGTTAAATGCCTTAATCATTAATCCTGCGCTCCACAATATTTAGTTTTGTGATGTATAATATTGCTTAGTTTCAATAAACACCAATTGACGAAAACACTCGTAAAGGGATCTTTACTAAAACACTAATACATAAAAAATATTCTTTTCAATATGTTCTCATCAGATTTTACGGTTGCGCATCGAAAGTGATACTCCGAACGAATGTTCAAGTTTAGAGAAAATACATCTTTTAAAATCGTAGCTTTTGTGGATAGTATAGTAATTTTAATAGTTGAAATCATAAGCCAATTGAAGCTAGACCACCATGGAGAACCTGGAAGCACTAGGTGGACGTTTCACCTCTAGATCACTGAGCCCGGATTAGAGGTTAAGCGTTCGCGCGCGACACTGGTAGGTCCTGGATTCGAATCTCGCAAGGTGGGATCGTGGATGCGCACTGCTGAGGAGTCCCACAATAGGACGAGACGGCCATCCAGTGCTTCCAGGTTTTCCATGGTAGTCTAGCTTCAATTGACTCATGATTTCATCTACTAGAATTTACGATTGTTTGTAAAATTAGGTTTTTGATATTAAAGTGACTAGGATTCAGTGTTAATTTCATTAGGTTCATATATTAAATGAGATTATGGGATTACTAACCACAATAAATGTCGATAATAATGTATTTGCAAATCGGATTAATTAGTTTTTCGAGATCTACATAATATATGAAATGATATAAGTCATATGGAATGAGTGCCATCTAAATTCTTCATATAGTTAGAATATTTATAATGATATTGATAGATAATACAAAGGTGTGTGAATAATGATAATTTTTAGGACCACAAACTGACCTAAGTTATGCAACCGTTCAGTGTTTGCTTAGCGTAGGTCTATTCGTAATCTTAATAACATGTAACAATCTTCCCAAAACCCCCATACTAATAAAGTATGAAGATCAAAATGGATAATATGTATATTCTCTTAAGACAATTACCAACTTATTGAACTTGGGATTAACTAAGCTAGGAAAATTGGTTGAATATATTATTTCAAGCACATTGGTAGTAAATCTAAACTAGAAGTAAAATAGGATAGTTGGAAACAATGCCGAAAGCGATGGGTAACTGAGAAATGTCAAAAGAAACGAATGATGTCAGAGAAGGTAAAGTATATAAGAACAGTTAAACATGAATGTATAGACGCTATAGTAAACTTTTTTAAACCATACGACCTAAAATGATCAACAGTTGGTCGAAATTATTACATAAGACAGCCCTAGAGTTCAGATCCTCAGTCACGGCTCAGACAAACCGTCAGTGATTTGTGAACTGACCGTGGTCTCATCATTCTCAATTTTTTTAGACTACTCCAAGGTCGAATCGACCCATCGTGGTAGCTAGTGACTGGTGGAGGGTATATATCAAATTCCAAACAATTGCAAGTCTAATACTTATTTTTAGTTATATATCTACTTCACTTGAATAGACGAAAAAGTTCGAGTAGCATGGAATTGAAGAAGACAGCTCGTTATGTAAACTGGAGTAATTGTTCACAAGCTTTTGGTACAGAACAGTTTTGAGTGAAGAGTTATCAGCTAAGTGATGTCCTCACTTTGAACTACATTCAGTAATGAAATCGAGAAAGAAATTTCATGTGCAGAAACAAAATACTCGGATTGCGAAATTTGGCTGGCAACCCATAATTCCTCTAGAAATGAAGACCACAGAGATGATGGAACTTGTTGAATTTGTTTTAAATATTTTGAACTATAACCTGTTTCTCTAGACTTTTTGATACTGATACTACCACTCGTACTACTTTAGTATCCGTCTTACTGTGTTAACATCGTATGCAAAATTAAGCTGACATACATTTATGCCAAGCGTCTATGTTTAGATTGACTAACTTATGAGTCGTTTTAAACTAGTGAGAAAGAGACTACCTTCCATTACTTCCAGGTTTTCATTAGTTTTGGAGCCTACCTCGATACGCGATGTTGGTTGATGTAAGAGTAGGTTAAAAGAACTCTATGGACAACCATCTTGAGACCTGATATCAGTTGTTCTCGATATCAGCCCACGAAGTCACTAACTACTGAGCTGAGCTTTGTAGGTAGGTTCAGACTACGTAGGTGGAATCAGTGCGATTATCATGGCTAATAGTTAGAAATTGGGTTGCATAACGCAGAATCGGTCTCATCGGTGCAAACATACTCACTGGTCGACTTGGAATACTCATAGTTTCTATTCCACAAACTCACTCTTTTTAGAAATGTATTGCCTGTCCCTAATCTTTTCTATAACTACTGATGTTGCTGCTACTTCTAATACTCTGGTATTTGTCTTGATAGTTTCATCTAGCTAAGCTGACGACTGTATGGCCTTCCCAAAATTGTAAATTCAACAATCTGTTCACGTTTCAAAGACTAATAGCAAACAATCATGATTTTTCAAAAGGAAAAGTTTATTCAGTTTACAAACAGAATGGCTTTATAAATAATTTCAAAATTGTAATATTACAGTAGTCCATCATGAACACGTAGGTCCTATTGGTTTGTATTTTTATTCTGGTCTCCTGGATCTTAAGCCCTTTGATGGATTTTTAATCCAAATCCCACATGTGCTTAAAATAATCAATAAAACGTAACCATATCAATAATGTCAATCCAGAATTTACAACAAAAAAAAACAAAAAAGCCTACTGAAATTTTAGCAATTAGCTATGGATAGAATTCTTAAGGAAATCATTTTCTTTACTGACAATTTAACTCTAATCATTCAATTTAATGGATATGGAGGGTCCACCTAGGGGAGTTAATAAACCCTGATTCCTGAGGGAACAAATAGCGTGTGAACCAATTATTGGTCACCGGCTATCATGTGATTGCATCTCCTGATGTTGCTCCATTGCCTTGTGGATTAGACCTTTCGGTCGAAGGCCCCTGATATGGCCCCCTAACAAAACCACCTGCTTCGGTCTGGGCACCCGGGAAGTATCACAGCCCACACACAAATCAAGTGACGTATTCGGTGCCCCTCTGTGCCAGTATTTGTCTCCAAACACTAATTTTCCTGATTACTGCTTATACTCTTATTACCTCTACCACTACGGGATTTGAATCGACCACTGCATCTGTGTGTTAAAGTGGTGTGGCAACTCGAATTGATGTACGTACGTACGAAGTTCTACGTTGTTACTGACTGACTGACTTATGTGTTCAAATAAATAAATAATAAAATCATTCAATTTAGTATTCAGGGAAATTTATTCTGTTTGATTTTTTGTACTTTTTTATTATCTAACTCTCACTAATTCGGTAATATATATTAAAATTGTATGACTAGAACACAACAGTATTAAATCCAAAATGCCAGTCTTTTTCTGGAAATAACTTCTGCTGATTAACTGGCTGTGAACAAGTGATATTACATAATACTGTAAAATTGTCACAGTTTATCTGGTCTATCTTGATTAGTTCCGTTATTCTAGTCATGTAATAACAATCATTATGATTGTCTCTCGAATTAATAGTCATTGTTTATTTATACACAAATTCAAGATCACAAAGCTGAAATCGTTAGTTTATTTGTGTGATTCAGTGGGATACTTAAAATCCTCAAATCTTCCAGGTAATATGCTAGGTATTATTGTAATTGTTTGATGTAGTTGTGGTAGTGTAAGTTGGGGATTCTGGTGATCGACTGGATCATGAAGACGTCGACATTTGAAGGGAAACGCTGGATACAGTGGACATCTTGGATGCAGCTGGACGATCTAGACTTCTCAGATGATCTGGCCCTCCTATTGCACATGCGACAGCAAATAGAGGAGAAAACGACCAGTGTAGCAGCAGCCTCAGCAGCAGTAGGTCTCAATATACACAAAGGGAAAAGCAAGATTCTCCGATACAACACAGCATGCACCAATCCAGTCACAATTGACGGAGAAGATTTGGAAGATGTTAAAACCCTTACATATTTGGGCAGCATCATTGATGAACATGGTAGATCTGATGCAGACGTGAAAGCACGGATCGGTAAAGCAAGAGCAGCATATCTGTAACTCAAAGCAACTGTCAAACAACACCAAGGTCAGAATTTTCAATACAAATGTCAAGACAGTGCTACTGTATGGGGCGGATACCTGGAGAACTACGGAAACCATCATCCAGAAGATACAAGTGTTTATTAACAGTTGTATACGCAAAATACTTCGGATCCGTTGGCAGGACACTATTAGCAACAACCAACTGTGGGAGAGATCCCAGCGGAGGAAGAAATTAGGAAGAAGTGATGGAAGTGGATAGGACACACATTGGGGAAAGCATCCAACTGCGTCACAAGACAAGCCCTCACTCGGAATCCTCAAGGTCAAAGAAGAAGGAGAAGAGGAAGACCAGAGAACACATTACGCCGAGAAATGGAGATAGACATGAGAAAAATGAACAAGAATTGGATGGAACTAGAAAAGAAGGCCCAGGACAGAGTGGGTTGGAGAATGCTGGTCGGCGGCCTATGCTCCATTAGGAATAATAATAATAACCAACATTTTAGTAGTATAGGTTGAATTTTGAAGACGGTTGGGATCATGGACTGACTTCGGTTAGACAATCGTTGAAAACTAAGATGTATTAAACAAGTGTTTTATTCTAGTGTGAGATTTCTAATCGGTGCATATCTATGGTCCTTCAAAAGGACTGTACCCAAGACTTTATGGTCAAGAGATGTGGAGTTGACCCTTAAATCACTGAATTGGCACCCACTGATTTATTTTCTCAACTTTAAATTACTTTGACATATCGATTCGAGGTAGATATTAATTATGTCAACCAGTGAGTGTTAATTACCATTATGGGGTTGTGGAGATTATTTTTTTTTTTTGATTGAGATCATGAACCGATTGATGTTAGACCATCATTGAAAACCTGGAAGCATTGGACGGGCGTTTCATCCTATTGTGGGACTCCTC
The DNA here is from genome assembly GCA_944470365.2 of Schistosoma intercalatum. Lineage (NCBI taxonomy): Eukaryota > Metazoa > Platyhelminthes > Trematoda > Strigeidida > Schistosomatidae > Schistosoma > Schistosoma intercalatum. The sequence continues at coordinate 42,013,446 of OX103726.1, forward strand.
AGAAGTGCGCATCCACGATCCCGCTCGTGGGGTTCGAATCCAGAGCCTTCGGTTTTGCGCGTGAACGCTTAACCTCTAAACTACCTAGACGGAATCCAACGGTGTTACTGTCTAGCCCCAACCAATCCACAAAATTGCGCGACCATCCTCCATTGTACTGAGATAGATAGCTGTCTTTACCCGACACGGATTAGTTCCACTGGTCACAGCTTCTCACTAGAGCTCCAAGAATTCCTTCATGAAGCCAGTCACTAGTGAGCACATGGCAATTATTAGTATGGGGTTGTGGAGATCCTGCAGGATGAGGTCGTGATTCACACTGCTGAAGAATCCTACAATAGGACGAAACAACCATCCAGTGCTTCAAGATTTCTAATAATGGTCTAACATTAATTGGTTCATGATCTCAATCGAAAGATTGTTAATTAAACTTTGAATTTATAATATAGACTAGATTTTCTTTAATAATTCTGTATTTTCAGAAGGGGTTCTATGGACATTTAAAAAATTTCACTGATTGAAATTATGAGTCAGTTGAAGCTAAACCACCATGGAAAACCTGGAAGCACTAGACGGCTGTTTCGTCTTAGTATGGTGTACGGTGGCGCAACTTCGTGAATTGGTTGAAGTTAGACATTAACACCGTTGGATGCCAGCCAGCTCAGTGGTGTAGTTGGTTAAGCGCCTGTCGCGAGACCGATAGGTCCTGAATTCGAATCTTGCGGAGTGAGGGATGGTAGATGCTCACTGCTGAGGAGTCCCATTCTGTGACAAAACGGCCGCCCAGTACTTCCAGGTTTTCCATGGTGGTCTAGCTTCAATTGACTCATGATTTCAATCAGTGAAATTCTGTATTTATTTAATAAATAAATTGAACTTACTCAGTTACATTACGATAACCGGATTTTGTTTGGATTTCATTATTAGTAGGTCGAGTAAAATCAACAATCGTTGCGCATATATCATCTTTAATAATCAATGTTAAATTCTGAGTCAAATAAAAATCTAATTTTTCAAATTCTGTATACATATTTCCTAATGATGTACAATAGAAACAGATAAAGCATTTAAGAAAAATATGGTAACAGTTTGCATAAGAGATTATGATTACAAATTATTGATTAAATCTTATTATTGTTAAAAAATAATCAATAATTTCAATGGTTAAGATGATAAGTTGATTGGAGCCAGACCGCTATGGAAAACATGGAAGCACTGGAGGACAGCACAAAATCCATCTGATATTAATCAACATATGCTCACTAGTGACCGGCTTCACGAGGTATATCCTGAAGTTCTAGTGAGAAGTAGTGACCAGTGGAGTTCAACCAGGTCTGTTGTGAGATAGTAACTCACTGAAGACAATGGGGGATGTGTCGCTCACTTTTGTGGATTAGTTGAAGTTAGACATTAAGACCGTTGGATGCCGACTCAGTGGTCTAGTGGTTAAGTGATCGCGCGCGAAACCGACAGGTCCTGGGTTCGAATCTCGCGGGGGGTGAGGTCGTGGATGCGAACTGCTGAGGAGTCTCACAATAAGGTGAAACGGCCACTCAATGCTTTCAGGCTTACTATGGCGGTCTAGCTTCAATTGATTCATAATCTTAACTATTAGATATAAATTATTTGTTAGTGAATGAATATTAATTTTTATATGGGTTACATTATCAAAGTTTGTGTATGATCGACTGAATTATCTTAAACTATACCTTTCTTTCTACGAACTAATTCTTTCTTCCTGTATTATATCTTTATACACAATCTTTTACATATTACTGTCATTAAAGTAACTACTCCTATGAATTTGATGCTCATCTTGTCGTTCTAAAGAGGTATGGCAACTTGAACCGATGCATATATGTGCCTGATCCTATGTTGTAGCTGACTGAAAATAATACAATTAGATGAAGTTGTGTAACTCATACTTAACAATTATATACATCTATTTTGATTAAGATCAATTTTGTCTAAAGAAAATTAAGATATCATTTCGACCAATAACAACAATTAATCTAGCATATACATGAATTTGGCAGCTAATCATAGCATATGTTCTGTTTACTGTTTAATTTGGTTTAAAGGAAATGCATTACAGATGCGGTTGAAGAAGACTCGAAACTGATGACTGACACACTTATGTCAAATGGTTATTCACTAAAGTTTATAAATAGGTGCAAAAGTCAATCAATACTGAAACCTTTCGTTCATTCTGTTCCGAAGAAAGCTATTTATATCTCTCTACTATTTAAAGGTAAGTCTAACAGTATGGTTTTATGATAGAAATTAAAATCAGCCATCAAGAAAACCTATTACTCTACTGAACTGGTTGTGTTTGAAAGGACTAAGATCATGATTCCAAATAGACACAGACAATACACTAATGATTGCGCCACATACCATTGTATTTGTGGACATACATACATAGGGAGGAGTCATCGAACAATGCAATCAAGGATTATGGAACATATGCCTAGCTAGCCTCAAATACTCAGGTGAACTTGGGAAGTAGAAAACCGCGTTCATCGATAGCAAAGCCCATAACTGAAACGGAGCACACAATTGACATCAATCTAGCTCCTAAAACGTTGCATAGAAATTGTCAAAGACGAATTCTTAGGTTCATAGAAATCTTGCCTAATCGTAAATTTACCCTCCTCCGTTATGTATGTAAAAACAACTTATCATAACCTTGAATTTGCCCTGGTAATCCTTAAGTCATTTAATGGTCTAGGATAATGTCACGATTTTCTACTCCTTTGACCATTTATCATAAAAATAAGAAAGGGGGTTTTTGTGGACATTTTAGTAACTTTTTATAGTTGAATTCATGAATCAATTGAAGCTAAACCACCATAGAAAACATGAAAGTACTTGTCTCGCGGTTAAGTGTTCTCGCGCGAGACTGATAGGTCCTGAATTTACTCAACTGCATGATGATAAACATCTATACCGTCTTGTTTCTCAATGGTTTTCTATCTGATGTTTGTTATTTCGATAAAAATCTATGATCATTAACTAGAAGGTATTTCCTTCAGCCTTAATAGATATATATAAGTTGTGAGAATAGTAAGAGTGTACTGTACACTGTACTATAACACTGATAGTTTATTATAGACTGATGTCAACTGAGAAATTAATAAATTTCATAGAAAACTGAGTCCACATGTTTAGCACATTAATAAATTTAGTTACTAAACTATAATACAATTATTAACATTAGTTCAGCTCTGTTAGTCCCAAAAATACTTTAGTTATAACTGCATGTCACCACTAAGCATCCTGATTCATTACTACTACAATGTTAGTTTATCTTTGAGATAGGTATTCTAATCAAGTAACTGAATGGTATCACATCTGTTACTTTTAGTGAACACCTTCCTTCGTGATTTGGAAAAGATAATGTAAAGATAATACTCACCTCGGTTCTATCACACTTGATCGATAGCGTTCATGTAGTGGACAGGAACAAATCATTTCAAGTTATTTATCGTATTCCTACTAGTTTTCCTTATGGTGTTCGGCCTCGTCTCTTACACATAGCAGAAGCTATAGGAATTCGAGCCAAATTTGTAACACCTTTATCTCTCCTTCGGTCTTAATAAATGAATTTATTTATTATTATTTTCCATACTCTTTGTTTGCTTGTTTTTCTTCACACCCTCCCAACCTTTCTTCTCTCTCAAACATACACTTCACGGTTCAATTATCTGAACACTTCTTATTACGTAATCTTATAATTTTTATAAATGTTATTTAATATCAGAAGGGGTTTTGTAGAGATTGTAGTAATTTTAACAGTTGAGATATGAGTCAATTGAAGCTAAACCATCATGGAAAACCTGGAAGCACTGGATGGCCGTTTAGTTCCATTGTGGGACTCCTCAACAATGCGCATCCACGACCCCGCCTCGCGGGATTCGAACCCAGGACCTATCAGTCTCGCGCCAAGTGCTTAACCAACATTGATTTAAGCCTTCATTATTCTTATTAAAAACTAGTACACTTGTCATCACCATATCAATTTGTACTTTTCACTTATTTATAGAATCTATTTCACTGTTATCATTGACTCATAAACTACCTTGATTGGTTTAGTAATTTTGTATATGCATATGAATACATTACTGTATATTAGAGTAAGGCCTGATGAGGATCTAATCGAAAACAATATTGTTCGTTTGTATATATCAATGTTGTTCTAAATTTACAATATGGAAATTTTATGCTATATTAATTGACCATTGTGGGTTATTAAAAATCCAGGAATTACTGAGTAGCTACTTATCTATGACTCGCTTTAAAGATCTTGCCTAATACGTTTTGGATCATAAGTAAGAGTGAAGGTGAGAGAGGACGAGTATAGTACCTCTAAACAAAAGAGTTAATATCTACTTATTACTATTAACAACAATTTCACCAATTCACTTGATATTGTTTGGCTTGTATCTTCCTATTGAGGTTTAGGACTGCAATTGATCAGTCTCTTATTAACATATGTGCATGCTGTGCGTATGGCCTCGATACTGCCTTGATTCATAAGCAACATAAGCAAAGATGGATAGTGGCTAGCAATGGAATCCAGTTTGACACGTGTTTCTTCCTATTTGGGACTCGTCAGCTGGACGTACCTACATCTCAGAGTCGATGTCCACTCTGAGACTCGAACCCTGTACCGTTCGCTTCAAATGCCATCGCGTTATCCACTTAGCTATTGAGTCCTGATAGCCACTTGCTTGTGCAATAGGGTGAAGTTTAATTCACGTGGTATTGTTTTACTTGAATCTTCCCATTAATGTTAAGAACTGCAATTGATCAGTCTCTTATTGGCATATGTACATATTGTGCAAACTGTGTAATTTCACTAATTAACTGAACAATCATTCATAATAATAATGAGAAATTATAACTTACCATATTTGTCAAATTTTATAGGAATGTGATTCACCTTAGTCATAACAGTAGAAAAGCTCAAAATAAATAAACCAAATATTGTTAGAGTCGAATAAACCATCTATTTTCTCTTTATGTAGAGTTTTTTCTAGAAACTATTTATACTGTTAAAATAGAATGAACAAAAAAATGTAACGATTTTTCGATAAGGTATAAATTTATAGTTGAGATCATGAGTCAATTGAAGCTAGATCACTATGGAAAACCTGGAAGAACTGGATGTCCGTTTCATCCTAGTATAGAACTCCTCAACAGTGCGCCTCCACGATCCTGCCCTTCGAAATTTGAACCCAGGACCCACCAGTCTGACGCGTAAACGCTTAACCTCTAGACCACTGATATAACATTAGGAACTTAACAATTGATCTATGCTTTCAACAATACATAAATTATGTTCACTTATCTTCTTAGTATAACGATTTACTGTCTAGGGAATTTTTCAGTCTTAATATAAACTACTACAATTGAAGAAGAAATCTAACTAACCAATTGAATAATACACAGTAGTTCAAAATCTTGAACTACAGAGATTTCCAATTTATTTCATTAGTCTCTCTTCATTAAAGCGATGAAGTTATTCTGAATTCCAATAAAATATCATCAAATGAATGCCAGGAATTTGTGTATATGTGTATATATGTTTTCTGCGAACAAGAAATCAACTATAGTTTTTGTTTTCAATTAAAATCTCAGTTGAAATTAAATTGTGGACGGTGGCTGAACATTAACATCATCGGATGCCGGCTCAATTGTGTAGGAGTTAAGAGATCCTGAGTTCGAATCCCACGAGACAGGATCGTGTATTCGCACTGCTAAGGAGTCCCATGATAAGACGAAATGGCCATCTAGTGCTTCTAGGTTTTCCATAGCGATCTAGCTTCAATTGATTCATAAACTAAACTATTAAATTACTATAATATCCACAAAACTGGCTTTCTAATATTCAACTGTTCACCATTTCAGTTATGTATATACCTCTGTATATTAAATAATTTAAACATACTCACTCAATAAAACACAATAAATTCAGTAATTCTTTTCAATGGGTCTATTTATCTGGTAGTTCTTATTTATAATCTGTAGAGTAGTTGGTTTTCAATGTTAAAGAACTTCATTTTCGATTGGCTGATTGATTGACTGATACATTGATTGCTCAATAAAGTGGACAGTTACAAAGAAGAATGTATTAGATTGACAAGATAGTTTGTTCTTTCTAGCTATCTAGTTTTGACAAGGTTATTTTAGATTATCTTAAATCTGACAAATAATATATCACATTTAAAATCAAAGTTAGTTTACTTTATTTTGGCAGAGGTAAAACAATTTTTGAATGTGAACACTTCAAACTGTCTAATATCCTATATGTCTCTTACATTTAATATTGCTAAATATAATAAGCTGGTCATGTCTGTAAACTGGGATGTCTTACTTACTTACTTACTTACTTACTTACTTACTTACTTACTTACTTACTTACTTACTTACTTACTTACTTACTTACTTACTTACTTACTTACTTACTTACTTACTTACTTACTTACTTACTTACTTACTTACTTACTTACTTACTTACTTACTTACTTACTTACTTACTTACTTACTTACTTACTTACTTACTTACTTACTTACTTACTTACTTACTTACTTACTTACTTACTTACTTACTTACTTACTTACTTACTTACTTACTTACTTACTTACTTACTTACTTACTTACTTACTTACTTACTTACTTACTTACTTACTTACTTACTTACTTACTTACTTACTTACTTACTTACTTACTTACTTACTTACTTACTTACTTACTTACTTACTTACTTACTTACTTACTTACTTACTTACTTACTTACTTACTTACTTACTTACTTACTTACTTACTTACTTACTTACTTACTTACTTACTTACTTACTTACTTACTTACTTACTTACTTACTTACTTACTTACTTACTTACTTACTTACTTACTTACTTACTTACTTACTTACTTACTTACTTACTTACTTACTTACTTACTTACTTACTTACTTACTTACTTACTTACTTACTTACTTACTTACTTACTTACTTACTTACTTACTTACTTACTTACTTACTTACTTACTTACTTACTTACTTACTTACTTACTTACTTACTTACTTACTTACTTACTTACTTACTTACTTACTTACTTACTTACTTACTTACTTACTTACTTACTTACTTACTTACTTACTTACTTACTTACTTACTTACTTACTTACTTACTTACTTACTTACTTACTTACTTACTTACTTACTTACTTACTTACTTACTTACTTACTTACTTACTTACTTACTTACTTACTTACTTACTTACTTACTTACTTACTTACTTACTTACTTACTTACTTACTTACTTACTTACTTACTTACTTACTTACTTACTTACTTACTTACTTACTTACTTACTTACTTACTTACTTACTTACTTACTTACTTACTTACTTACTTACTTACTTACTTACTTACTTACTTACTTACTTACTTACTTACTTACTTACTTACTTACTTACTTACTTACTTACTTACTTACTTACTTACTTACTTACTTACTTACTTACTTACTTACTTACTTACTTACTTACTTACTTACTTACTTACTTACTTACTTACTTACTTACTTACTTACTTACTTACTTACTTACTTACTTACTTACTTACTTACTTACTTACTTACTTACTTACTTAAATGGTTTGAATAATTTTTTCTGGTTAGCATTTTTTAGCGAGTTCGTTGTCTACGCGATGAGGTCGCTAACCCCCATACCCAACCCTCCTACTTTATCAAGGCTTGGGACCGGCAGTAGTCCCAGAGGGTCTCCAGACGGGGTTAAACTGGAATGAATTATGTAATAATTATTATCAGAATATATTATAATTACAATCTACTCTATATGGTTTCACGGCTGTGAAATACAGCCAATAAAATGACCGATGTTATATATATCTAATCCTTCAAGCTGCAATACGGCCTGCTTGAATATTTGGGCTACCTGTTCCTACCATCTGGATATTTCAACAAGTTATCTGTTTTTTTGTTTTAACACATCATTATGCCTATTAATCACATAATCTATTTAGGTGTGGGAAAAGTTCACGACATTTCGCTTACAAGTTACAAAAGAGCCCAATCAGAGACGTCGTGGTTGCTGGCAATATGCTTAGAAAGGAAGACACATTAATCAGATGTCGATTTCTGAACTGATAGTATCTAACTGGCAACCACTCGATATTTATCACAAGGGTCGATCAAAAAATAAAGAAACTTATTGAAATACTTTAAACTAAGAACTCTATATTGTACCGAAAACATAACACTGCATAAAGCTAATAATAATGATAACTATTATTATTATAAGTGCCTCGGGGTCAAGTGAACTAATTTGGAAAATTACGTAATTTCAGGCGGTCGGTAAAAGCCCTAGGCAAAGGGTTCCGTGATATTTAGCACTCGTCAACAATGCTTACTTACAATCTTAAATAAACTGATCCTTGCTTTGAAACAAGAATGCGTCCCTCCCTAGGTTCAGGGCCTGATACGTTGTCTTTGAGGTATTTGGGTCACATCTAACTTCAAGACGAACACACGTATCGTCATGTCTTTCAGGATTGTAAGCACTCTCGGATATATCCATTATAACATGGCTGAAGAGTCCCAAATGGGACAAAACGCACGTTTCAAATTCCACATCTAACTTCATTCCATCCATTTTATACATAAGGTTTATTGGGACATGAGTTCGTATTTGAACTCATTGAATTATAATCACAATTAAATTTTTCATATTACTTGCTTTCTTTTTGACTAAATGGTTGAAATTTGTTCTCATGTATTCGCTTCAGAAATAAAGACCTGGTTTCAGTTTCCTAATTTTTATGTTTTTTATTGAGATTATGAACCGATTGATGTTAGACCATCACTGTAAAGCTGGAAGCACTAGACGGCCGTTTTGTCCTAGTGTGAGACTCCTCAGCGGTGCGCATATACAATCCCGCTAGCGGGATTCGAACCCAGGTCCTTCAGTCTCTCGCGTGAACGCTTATCCTCCAGACTACCGAGCCGGAATCCAACGGTGTTAATGTCTAACCTCAACCAATCCACAAAATTGTGCAACCATCCTCCATTGTACTGAGATAGATGTCTGCCTCTACCCGACACGGATTAGTTCCACTGGTCACAGCTTCTCACTAGAACTCCGAGAATTTTCTCACGTAGCTAGTCATTAGTGAGCTTGGAGGATTATCCTGTTCATTGATTTTTTAAAGTAAACTCAATCTATTCAATTCTTATTACACATCCCATATCTAAAATATAGCTTGTTAATAAAAACTAGGAAAACCACTTGGTTTTTGGAAGCACAAGTTGTCTTGAGAACGAATAATAAAATTCTTAAATATCTACTTTCATATCATTCGAACGTACTCTTTCGTACATATATATTTAAACTGATAGTAACAACAACGATAGCTGAAGAATTTGAACGTTAGTTCTACTTAGGAGTTGCATAGTAATATGAAACAACTGTAGAGCACACCTTTGTTTTCAGTAGTTTCTTAGTTGATAAAGATCTACAGATGAAATATCTTCAATATAAATCAGCCTACAAAACTGAAGAATAATTTATTTGACCAAGTAAATAATAAGTCAATGTACTTAGTTATCAGTATATGGGTTGTGGAGATTGTTGAATTGTAATTGATATTATGAGGCGATCAATTTTAGACCGCCGCTGTAAACCTGGAAGTACTGGACAGCCATTTCTGCGTGTAAGATCGTGGATGTGCATTGTTCAGGAGTCCCATATTAGGACAAAACGGCCAACCAATGCTTCCAAGTTTACAATCATGATCTAACATTGATCAATTCATGATCTCAAATGTACATAAGTCAATATAGATATGAAATAATACTCTACAATACTATATGAGTTATTACCAACATAATATATCCTTTTCACTATCGAAGTGCTCTTTTCGCGGTTAGTTCAATAAAATGTTAGGTAATTTGTCTCAACTAAGGGAGGGACAGAGACAATTGAACAAATTTCAATATAGATGGATATTATCTAACTTCAAGAATTTAAAATTAGTATTTTCATTCTGAATGTAATGAACAATATGCTCAAAGTATTTAACTGTTTCATAATAGTGATGTAGAGTTGTGTACATTTACTACATGGTGAACAAGAACAAACAAGTGGGGACAACTGAATGTTTTGGTGGGGTTTTGTTCTCTGAGCTGAATGGTTTAGTCGTACAGCTTTCATCGTTCTTCTGAATAACATCATCAGCAATTACATTTGAAGTTTTTGCCGATGATGTCGTTTACAAGAACAATGGAAGCTACAAATCTTCTTCACCATCTCATCATCCAATGTATCTGAACATACAAATTACAGAATGTCTTAATAAAATCTAATAATCATATAGTAAATACTTCATTTGTAAAATAGCAATCAATCATCTCAGACTTGATTGTTCCTTCGTTTCCATATCAATTATTCTTTGTTCTCGTTCTCTTTTCTTCGATCTCCTTAACCTTCTGCCTACAGGCATTTGACTTTCTATTAATGATACATACTACTTATATGTATCGAGATCAGTAGCACACACCACATTATCACAGCTGTATTGTTGAATCAAAAACTGAATACTCCTAATCTATCTAAAGAACAAATATATGCTCTAAAACAACTATGTAAAAACAGGAAAGCAATCTTGTTATAAGAGCAAACAAGACAAACACTACTGTTGTTATGAGTAATTCACTTCAAACACCATTGTGTTATCCATTTAGCTCCTAAGTCCTAATGAATAATTTTCAGTTTATATATATTCATTCATAGTTGTTTGTCTTCTTTTTCCAGGTTCTCCATAGTGATCTAACTTCAATTGACTCATGATCTTAAACTGTTAATCTATTAAATATATGAGAAATATTCATTTGATCCTTTATGTCAAATAATAAATCAACTAAACATCTAATCAATATTGTTTCTTGAAGACGGGGGGGGGGGAGAATCAATCCAGTTAATTTACATAAATTTTAATTGGTTCAAATCTAATGGTTATGTAATTATAAATAATGAACCATTTATCTATGAATAATTCCTATTTGAGAATGTAAATTAAAAGTGTAAAAGTTTCAATTCTACAATATGTTTATGTTCTTGTTGTTGTTCTTTTTTTTCTTCTTGTTGTTGTTCTTCTTCTTCTCCTTGTTGTTGTTGATGTTCTTCCTCTTCTTTTCTCTCTTCTCCTTCTTCTCCTTCTCCTCCTTCTTCTTCTTCTTCTTCTTCTTCTTCTTCTTCTTCTTCTTCCTCTTCTTCCTCTTCTTTTCCCTCTTCTTCTTCTTCTTCTTCTTATCCGTCTCCTTCTCCTTCTCCTCCTTCTTGTTCATGTTCTTCCACTTCTTGTTCTTCTTCTCCTTCTTTTTCTTCTTCTTCTTCTTGTTCTTCTCCTTCTTGTTCTTCTTCTTGTTCATGTTCTTCTCCGTCTAATAAGTATGTTTTTTTTACATTTTAGATAAGAAATGATTCGTTTATCTTTGATGTGTTTAACTTTCATTAGCTTAACAATTGCCAGAAAACATGAAACTTTTGATGCTCCATTTATAATCGACAAAAATGGTAAGTATCAAATGATATACAAAATAGTTAATAAGAATAAATGAAGAATATTCTTTTCAATGAATTTCTTTTCAGATACTTTATAATTATCATATCCAAATTAGTAATTCATAAAAATGGTCAAGTTTAAGGTTGAGTATATCATTTAAAGTTGTAACATGTACATTAAGGATTGTTGTTTGTCATGGAGGAGAAGATATGTAGTTCAAGTGGAAGTTTTTGCTGATGATGATGTCATTCAGAAGAACGATGAACGCTCCACGATCAAACTATCCAGCTCAGAGGATAAAACTTCATCAAAATCATCCATCTGAGCTACAAATCTTCTCCTCCATGACAAATAACAATCCTTAATTCATATGTAACAAGTATTAAATGATTTACTTTGCCTTAAACCTGGCCAATTTTATGGATTATTAATGTGGATATGTATAGTTGTAGAGCCTGATGAGGAATTATTGAAAAGAATAGTCTTCGTTCATATTATTGTTTTCTTATAATAATAGGAATTTTCCAGCGATTAATATGAATAAATCTGAATGATAGCATTTTGAATTAGGTGAAATGTTTTGAATCAGTATCCATCTCCAGGAAACATATTAGAAAGAGAATAGTAAGATGAGTATAGGGTTATAGAGAGTGGAGAGTTTAGATTGATATCATGAATGGATAAATGTTATACCACCATTGAAAACTTGGAGGCACTAGACGGCCGTTTCTTCCTCAGCAATATCGTGGATTAGTTGAAGTTAGACATTAACATCGTTGGATGCCGGCTCAGTGGTCTAATGGTTAAGCGCTCACGCGCGAGACTGATAGGTCCTGTGTTCGAATCTCGCGGGGGGCGGAATCGTGGATGCATACTGCTAAGGAGTCCCATACTAGGACAGAAATAATAGCATTGCAATTTCTAATGAAGAATCAATCAAGTTGACTACTTGAAACCAATTCAGTAGTTAACATCAAATTAATGTTAATTCCTTTCTTACTTTTTTAATACATAGGTTCCATGATGTTAACGATTAATGGATATAATTATACTTTAAATGGGAAATTGAATTTAACAGTAATAGATGATATATGCCAAACCAATATCGACTTTTCGAGACCAAATGAAAAAGAGAAAAATGAAAGAAAAGGAATTCGTTTAATGCAAGTGTAAGTTATAAAATCCATAATGAATATTTGTTACTGAGTATGGGAATTTTAGAGGAACTGTGTTGCCTGAGCTCTAGTGATTTGCCGTGAAATTTTTGTTCACCTTCTAGACGACATCATCATATAACAAAATACCTTTAGAAAGGGTAGTTTATGTATTGAACTAGAGTGAACATCGACTCTGAGATGTAGATTCATTCAGCTGGCAAGTCCCAAATGGGATGAAACGCGTGTCAAACAGGATTCCATTGCTAGCCACTATCCAACTTTGGTTATGATGCTTGTGACTCAAGGCAATATAGAAGCAATCCACACAATATGCACAGATATCAATAAGAGGTTGGTCAATTGCAGTCCTAAACATCAATAGGAAGTTTCAAGTAAAACAATACCAAGTGAATCTAATTGATAATGGTATTGAACAAACTTTTAAAATTCTGTTAAATAAAATGTAATTAATTCATTGCTTAAGCACTTTTGGACATTTTGAGAATATACTTTTGTTTTTCTTCTCAAGGGTATGTGAAACGGAGATTGAAGATGATGAAAGTACAGAAAGCGTAGAAGCAACGAATACGACAATGAAGAAAAAGTGATTTCTTTTCTGAGATGAAAATTACCATTCAATTACTGGATTATTGTCTTTATTGTTAAATTACATTTTCTGGTTGTAATTTGCATATACAATTCAATAAGAAGAAATAAAATGTTTTAATACTAAATGATTTTCTGTTGTATTCCTTGACAGTTTACAGTTGATCAACAATAAGTATGATCTTTGATAATCTTCCTAGTAATTAGTGTCATGAATAATAAGTTCAAAGGAGCATGAAACTTGAGTCCACAGTTTCCTGTCGACTAACTCTGAACACCTAATATGTTGTCATAGATCACACGAAGTCGGGTCATTTAGACTAATGGCCACACGGCAAGTTGACCGCTAGAATTAGGAAAACATTTAGAAGGACTTGGAGATCAGGAAATTGGTCACTACTCAGTGATCAAAGAGTTGGAAATCGTTAATCAGGATTAGTGAATTGCATAGTTCATAGTAAAACTTATCGTTATCGTATAGTCGACTTCAGTAATGTAATTGTATGATGAGTGACCAGTTGAATATTCACCATTCTGTGTATCAGAGATGGACCAGTTATATCTGAGCATAGATATATGTGAGTGAATTAAATGCTAAACATGATATATGTTTGTTCGAATAATTTAAAATTAAAGTGTTATTCAGCAACTGAAAGTGGATAATGTTTTTCTTAGTGAAAGTAACCATTTGAAAATGTTAACACAGTTGAAAGATCCACCTATACTGCTTCTCATCAACACTGCTTACATCTAAGTAGTACTATAGTGAACGAAGACTTGGTGGGGACAACCATTTTATTGTCTAATGCAAAATTACAGAGTTGTTCCATAAAATATGAAAATCATACGTTAAGAACTTCATTTGCAAATCCTTTATCAATTGTACGTTACACCCTCACTGATTTCTCCAATTCTCAATTCCTTTCTATTTCCCTTTTTATTTTCTTGAGTTAGATCTTCTTAACCTTCTGCTCCCAGGTGTTCCATTTCTGACTGGTGTTATATATTACTTATGTTGACAAACGTAAGTAGCAAACAGCACAATACGACTGAACTAACTATTTGATGGATTCCAACTCAAAAACCAATTTAGATATAACTCTTTAATCTTAAAATGCTTCTAAATTCACTTGGTATTGTTTGCTTGAATCTTCCCACTGATGTTTAAGGCTGCAATTGATCAACCTCTTATCGGCATATGTGCATAGATGGATAGTGGCTAGCAATGGAATCCAGTTTGACACGTGTTTCGTCCTATTTTGGACTCGTAAGCTCAGTAACATGATAGCGTTTGAAGCGAACGATCCCAGAGTGAACATCAACTCGGAGATGCAGGTATATTCACCTGACGAGTTCCAAGTAGGACGAAACATGAATCTTGGATTCCAGTGTTAGTCACTATCCATCCTTGTTTAAAACGACTCTGTTCAGATATTCAATTTATCAAATGGGAAATGAACTGTACTTAAGGAGCATTGCATGAATTAGTGTATTACAATAACAGGACAAACACTACTCAGTCAAGAATTCGCTCACTCATCCGACGTCAAATTAAACTCCCAAAACTCTATTTCAATTTAACCAGAGTTAATGCACGTGACAAGTTTCACTTCACTTGCTTTCCGGTCCAAAAATATACGATCAGTATTATGGCATAATCAAGAATTCTTTAGTAGAATAATCGAGTCATTGTACCGTTAGTATGGATGAATAGGTAGACTGATAGGTCCCGGGTTCGAATCCTGTGGGGCGGGGTCGTGGATGTGCACTGTTGAGGAGTACGATAATAGGACGAAACGGTCTTCCAGTACTTTCAGGCTTTCCATGATTGAAATTATTACAATCTCCACAAAACCCCTTCTGAATAGATTTTATTAATGATGTAGATAAGATCAGTATCTTTTGGTGGAGTTTTGTTCTCTGAGCTCCACCAAAATCATCCACCTGAGATACAAATCTTCTCCACCATCTCAAAGATCAGTACCTATCCATTATATAAAATATAAATTTATCAATATAAATGTTTCCAAATCAATCAAAAAAGTGACTGTTATTTGTACTTGTAATATTTAAACTAACTTAACGGTGATGTAATTTCAATATTTGTTAAAATACCTTGTATTGTTGAGTTTTTTTTTCCAGTTTTTTAGGGTTAATGTCAACATACACAATAGTTATTATTATTATTATCAAGTGTAATATTTATCTCAGAATGTGTACAAATTCCATAAAGTATTACAATTCCTAATGAGATTCTGTTATGTCCTTTGGTCTGTCTACCCACTCTGGGTGCTGAGGATACTTATCTAATCCAGATTAAAACCTTGGCACGATAGGCTGAGCGACCTAACCTTGAGTTCGAAGTGGGGTAGAGAGAAGAGAACTATTTTATCACCTGATTGGCTGACAAGCACGCGAATGGGAGAAGACAAGACAACTGGAACACCACTCGATCTATTCCTGATATTCTGATTTCCCTTATTTCGATTAGTGTAAAAAGGTACATAAATAAATAGGTGACTAAATCGACTACAACGTATAGTAATTAGGAAAAATACAATTATGTCCAAATCTGGGAATTAGAGAGGAAAACTGGGTGCAAAATATTATGTTTTAACGACAATAGCTTCGGAACAGAAAAGAGTATGGCAATGAATCATAAATCGAACGAAAGCTTATGTTCTGTAGAATAGATTGGGAACAAAAATAAATATTAGTGTTTTACAAGCTTTGCATAAAATGAAATAACGTCCCGAAAAATAGCTTTCGTAGTTTGTCAGGGCTTCTTGTTTCCCTGTTCACATCAGATTCATCCTAAATGACTTTGAAGATTGAATCTAGATTATATAATCTCAGTTCAATTATATGAAATAGATGACAAGTTAAATTGTATGCTAGAAAAATATTGATTGTTGATAATGTTTTACTTAAGAAGTTCATTTCAACAGTGTAATAAGAAGATGAAGATTATCAACAAAGATTAGTAACAAATACAATCAGATAACCTAATAACAGTCGAGGATAAACATCGATCATCCTTTGTTACCAAACACATAATTGAAATAGGTCATATGATTGATCTTAACTCGGCTTTTGTGATGTTGTACAAAAGTGTAAAACGGCGTATACTAAGGTTTATTGAAGCCTCAGTCATAGGAAAATTCAAACCCGCTTTGTGCATTCAGAAATAGTTTGTTCTCACCTTAAACCTAAACTGGTAATATTAGCTTATTATTCAGAGTGACATGGTTTCAAATTGTTTTCACATTATTTTCCTTGTCTCCTCTTACCCTCCGTTTCTAGTCTAGTTGACCATTTATTTTTATACACAAATGCTCTGAACATGTATATGTGTGCGATCAGATTGTTCGAAATATATTGCGCAAATATATCATCACATGGTTCTGACAATCTTCGTCTGCTCATCAATTGGATGTCATAAAATCAAAACGCGCGGGTGTGATTGTGGATGCGCACTTTTGGGGAGTCCCACGATAAAACGAAACAGCCGTCCAGTGCTTCCAGGTTCTCAATGGTGGTCTCATGTCAATCGGTCCATGATCTCAATCAAAGATGTCGGTTAAGTTGATAATTACATACAGGGATAGTCGACATGTATATTTCGATAAAAATCAATCATATGATATTACTGGAGTCAGATAAAGGACCAATAAAGTTGCTCTTGATTCCAGCTTGGTTTTATTTCCATATAATTTCTTGATTTGCCAAGTCATTAGTCATTATTATTAATAAGAATTGTAATTTACGTGTACATATACTCTAATTACAGTAAGTAGTGTTCATTATATGATGCCGATATTTAATGAACCATGAAAATGTATTGCTAAAGTGTGATCTATAATCGGGTTAGCATTTTTTTAGCGAGTTAGTTTTCTACGGGAAGGGGTCGCTAACCCCATACCCAACCCTCCTCCTTTACTCGGGCTTGGGACCGGCAGTAACTGTAGAAGAGCTACAGGCGGAGTTGTGATCTACAATCACACTATTATTATTATTATTATTATTATTATTGTTATTATTATTATTATTATTATTATTATTATTATTATTCGTAAGTTATTATGTAGTACACGTACCTATACCACCACCGAATCAAAAAACAGAAGTACATTCAAATCTACTTACCAGTGATATTAAAACAGACCTTTTATCTGTTCCTTAGTACCTAATCGATACACATTCTTTATCTGGAACATTAAGTTTTCTAATGACCGTATGCTTTATGATGAACGATTTCTTATGGCAAATTTGAGTACACTGTGTTTCTTTTCAATCATTAAAGCTCCTTAATTGTGTATGTCCCTTCTATGATATTGGTAGTGTTTTGTTCACGAATATGAGCATTTTGTTGAAAAACGCTTGACTATTTTTTTTCTCAGTAATAACCGATCATGTGTATGTTGATGAAATCTGGTATTTGACACTTCAATCATTGATGGATAATTATATAAACTCTAAGGACCATTTTTTAAGTACAAACATTTACCTATCCACATTTGTATGTAACATCTATTGAGAGAAGAGCTGAATATGAGATGGTGGAGAAGATTTGTAACTCAGGTGGATGATTTTAATGAAGTTTTTTTTTCAGAAGAACAATGAAACTTCCACGACCAAACCATCCAGCTCAGAAAACAAACTGTCATCAAAAACAGCTGAATATTTTCCATATTGTAGTTACAGCTGATTAGTAAACAAACAATATCATACACTTTTTATGACATTTTCAATTCACCATACTCTCCGCAAAAGGTGATGAGAATTCGGATGTATTTCCGTCACTACAGCAGCTATCCTTGGTAAATCGTCTGTAACTATTCTAAACGGATTTCAATTGTTGATTGAATGCTTGAAGAACTACAGAAATCTACAGAGCAGTACTGAAATTACACGGTGAATGAAGGCGATAGAGATTGGTATGGCCATTAGATTTATATCCAAGGCCATAATTTGAGCGGGAAGTAAATTGTTGTTGTTGGTTCTTTTAGTTTCATGAAAACCGACTTTATTCAGGAAAATATTAGTCAAGCTGACTTGATCCGTATTAGTGAATAGAAAGTACTGCACCTCATTACCTTCATTCATCTGATTCTCAAAGCATAAGAATATAAGGTGATCTTTCAACTAACCATTATATCCTACATTTTATTAATATAGACATTTACATTATTTTGGGAGATTAGCCTGTGAGAACACTTTGTGTCGCATGCTGAAAACATTCTGTGGATTCAACCGCATCGGTGAACGCTTTAGGAAATGATATTACAAAATTGATCAACTCACATGTATCGATTAGGAGTGGTAGACCATATTCCTCCACATTTCTTTAACTTACTTACTTACTTACTTATTTGTTTACGCCTGTTACTCATCGTAGAGCAGCATAGGCCACTCACCAGTATTCGCCATCCAACCCTGTCCCGTTCAATCCTTTCCAGCTCTTTCCAGTTGTTATTCATCCTCTTTATATCTGATTCTATTTCCCGACGTAATGTGCTCATTGGCCTTCCTCTTTTCCGCTTCCCTTCAGGATTTCAAGTTACGGCTTGGTGGCGGTTAACCACTACACTAGAAACATTGGTGGTTTCTTATCACTTGTTTGCAAGTATTTAAATCAACTCAACGTTCTCGATGTTGAGGACTGGATTTCTATCGGTTTCACTTGTCATACATAGATCGTGAGAGAATTGGCTCCATATTGTCATTGTTCCACAAGTATTCGACAATGAAAAGATTCAAACACTTGCAAATGAATAATTAAACTTCATCCCTGTTGCATAAGCTGATGGATATCAGGACTCAGTAGCTCAGTAGAAAACATCTCTTATATTTGAAAAGATGGGTATTGAGTTCGAGTTTCAATGTGGAAATCAACACTAGGATGCAGGAGCATCTGAATTCTGAGTCTCAGATGGAATGGAATGCACGTCCTTGATTCTATTACTAGTCAATCATCTTTGTACCATTCACATTCAACGATGTCATTACAGACGAGAACTAAATATTCCCATACACTTCTTCTGTGAACAAGACAAGTAAATTAGACTTATGTCAGAATACACGATGATTACCACTATACTTCACTGTCAAGATTACTATCTGTACGCTGATATCTAAGGAATGTTTATCATTAATATAATTTTATTTTTATCAGAATGGGTTTTGTGGAGACTTTTAGAAATTTCACAAGTTGAAATCATGAGCCAACTGAAGCTAGACCACCATGGAAAACCTGGAAGCACTGGACAGGCGTTTCGTCCTAGTATGGGACTCCTCAGCAGTACGCATCCACGAACCCGCCCCCGCGGGATTCGAACCCAGGACCTACTGGCTTCGCGCGCGAGCACTTAACCATTAGACCACTGAGCCGACATTAACACTGTTGGATGCCGGCTCAGTGGTCTAATGGTTAAGTGCTCGCGCGCGAAGCCAGTAGGTCCTGGGTTCGAATCCCGCGGGGGCGGGTTCGTGGATGCGTACTGCTGAGGAGTCCCATACTAGGACGAAACGCCTGTCCAGTGCTTCCAGGTTTTCCATGGTGGTCTAGCTTCAATTGGCTCATGATTTCAACTTGTAAAATAATTTTATTTCATGTTAAACGGTTAACTATATTTAACTCTTCACTTTTTGTATGATCATTCAACCTTACTGATAAATAATTCTACTACGGTACATGGTGTCGAATTCTATAGTATCCTATTCTATGTGCATTTTGTGTGTACAACTTAACATTGATTAAGTGATTATACAAGGATGATACTAAGTATCAATGCTTGTAAAATCTATTTAAAGTGTGTATAGAATACTAGATAACAATTCCAATGAAAAAAAAACATAGTGTAAGGTGAGATTGGACATGTCTTCACTAGTTAATGGATTCAAGGTAAATGGATAGATTTGTAGAGAATAGTGGAATTTCACACTATCGAGCATTAACTAATCATTGATTGATTGTATTGAATGAATCCTGTACAATATCATCAGTTGATTGAATTAAGAAAGGGATACAACATTGAAGTCCAACTTGAACTTAATCTCCATAATGAGCTAATGTTCAAATATTGTATAAAGTATTAGTTTATGCATAAAACAGTACAGAAAACATATTTCTATTATGGATCCCCAATAAATGAAAATACTTTTAAATATCTATTACCATGAATAATTTCTATTTTTTCAAGTCATTTAAAATATATTTGTAATCCATGATGATGATTTCAATGAATTAAGGATTCCTAATGTCTTTGACAGGACAGCTCATAGACTCGTTCGAAGTAAAGACAGATGACAGAGAAAGTTGATTTCTCTCATCCTTTCTCTTTCTCCTGGTGATCAACTGTATCATGAAGATGTCAACATCTGGGGGGGGGGAAGCATGGGATACGATGAACAGCTGGGATGCAACTGCACGATCTAGACTACACAGATGATCAGTGTGACAGCGGCCTCAGCATCAGTAGGTCTCAACATATACAAAGGGAAAAGCAAGGTTCTGCGATACAACACAGCATGCAACAATCGAATCACACTTTATAGGATGTAAACACCTTTACATATCTGAGCAGCATCAAGTAAAAGACGATGACCAAAGAACACATTACACCGAGAAATTGAGACAGACACGAGAAGAATGAGCAAGAATTGGATAGAACTGGAAAGGAAGGCCGAGGACAGAGTGGGCTGTAGAATGGTGATCGAGGGCCTATTCTCCATTGGGAGTAACAGGCGTAAGTAAGTAAATAAGTAAGTAATATCTTTGACAAATGAAATGTTTCCTATCAATTAAGGAAACAACATGACAGTTATGTAATTCATTAACAATTTAGTTTTGACATTCATAAATTGACAAAAAATATATATCAGCAAAAAAGTTGACACTGACAAGATGGTCAATAATGGAACGATTTAATTGTAAATTATTTATTTAATATAAATACTAATAATATCTATTACAGATAAGATTTATCATTTACAATTTGGTAAAATACATAGATTTCAATCATTGTATAAGTTTTATTTGGCGTTTCATCACTCAATTCAAGCTACTTCTTCAAAGAATAATGAACTAAATCAAGAAATAATATTCTTTCGTTGTTCCATTGTATTATTTAAACTTGAATTAATATTGATTTGATTATTTGACCGTTTACTCTGAAGAAGCAGCTTATATTGAGTTACGAAACGTCAAACAAAAAAAAATCGAATTTTTCTACTCATTAGGATATAACAATAACGTACACCAACTATCTACTATTTCTTTTTTTTTCACAGAATCATTATGTTATATTCAATTATTCTATTCTTTATACTATTTGAATTATCAATAACTAAAGAGATTGATGTTTATCAACTACCATTTGTAATTACTAAGAGTGGTAAGTCTATGAATCAGTTTATTCTAATCATTCAATATTGTTCTTCGTATTGCTTTCTGTATTATATATATATATATGTAATGATTGGTAAGAATTTAAATAACTTGATGTCGGGCCAAGTGATTAGATAGGTAACGACGAATAGTCACTTTGTTGAACAATTCATGTTCTACAAGGATCAGTATTTAAATCTTTGATCTTCTATGAATAACAGAAAAGCTTTGAAATTTGCAGACAATTACCCAGAACTCACTTCCAAGTCAGTCAGGAACAACATAGAACTTCGTACGTACGTATATCAGTTCGAGTTGTCATACACCATTAGCACTGAGATGTGGCTGTCGATTCAAATCACATAGTGGTGGTGGTAATAAGAGTATAAGCATTAATCGGAAAGATTAGGTTTTCAAGAGGTTATTTAAATAGTATAATCCAGTGAAATAAATTTGGAAACAGAAGAAAATAAAGGGACATGAAGAATTCAGAAGATTAGAATTTGGGAGAGCACAAAGAGTGGATGAACGTGCGCCATTGCAAACGATTTTGAGCCATGTCATTCAAGGTCTCTAACCACCGGTTGCTATCGTCTTACGGATCTTAACCAGATAGTCTACACCTACCAATATGGCTCAGTCCATTTGCCAGTGACTTCATAGATTTTTGCCATATTTTGGTTTGGCACAAATCCAAGTATACTTGTTAGGAACTAAAATTAGAAACTGGAAATACAGTTGACTAAATACAGTCAACATTATGTATTGTCAGTTATTTTGATTGACTCTTCATCTGTAATACTATGGTATTCGTATTTCTTGTGAGTTATATAGACTTCTAAAAGTTTTAACACATCAACTGACATTGTCATCACGAACAGTACACCGAGTGATTTCATTAAATTGAACATTTTTAGAAATCAAATTCTCAGAGGTAAATATATGAGTAGAATTGCATTTCATTATCGTCAACATACATGTTCAATTCCATATGTAAAAAAGATCTTAAAAACCACCAGTCCATGTAATCATATTAATCATTATAACTAATGAATTAATCAGTAATTCAAGTGATTACAGCTGAAAAATAACTCCATCTTGTCAGAATCAAACACTTGGTTATAATAATTGTATCTAATTCTACTATTGCAGTGTGTGCTACTGTCATCGATAGATACAATTAGTATGTATCACTCAGAGAAAGTGGGAGTGCCTGGGGGCAGAAGTTTGAAAAAATCAAAAAGAAAAGGACGAGAACAGATATTGATTAGTATGGAGACGAAGAAACTACAAGATCTGAGACAATTGTTTGACATTTTGTAAATGAATTATTTACGACATTGTTCTCAGATTTTTTACGAAACAATTTTGTAATGTTCATTATCAGTATAGGAGTCGTGGTGATTATCAGGTTTTTGACTGAGATCATATCAGACATTAACACCGTTGGATGCCTGCCTGCTCAGTGGTCCAGTAGGTTAAGTGTTCGCGCGCGAAACTGAGGGCCCTGGGTTCAAATCCCGAGGGGCGGGATCGTGGATGTGCACTATTGAGGAGTCCAACCACAGGACGAAACGACCATCCAGTGTTTCCAGGTTTCCAACGGTGGTCTCACATCAATCGATTCATGATCTCAATAAAAAAAAATCTGTAATGTTCTATTCGCATACATTTGATTGTCCCTACTAGTGTTCTAATTTACTCTACTATGTTTATTTTAGGTGCAATGATAATTACAGATCATGAAGAAAAAATGTCGCTATCTCAAGATCTATTACTTATTCATAAAGATGTATCATGTACTACAAAAATTGATTTAAAAAGACCAACTGAAGCAGAAATCAAAGCAAAATCCGGTACACGTAAAGTGTTTCAGTAAGTTCATTTATACACTTACTTGATTTAGATCAAGAAACTTTCTATTAGATTTGTTCATTTAATAATAATAATGACAACGAAACTGGGGAATAAGTCTGCGATAGCATTACATGCATTAGAAACAGGACACAAGATTAATTTTGAAGGGACCAAAATACATCAGAAAGGTTTTAACACATATAAAGAAAGATTGATAGCAGAAGTGTTGTATATATGGGTGAATAAGAACAGCGTGAACAGAAAGGATGGTGTTCAACTAGCTGCTACTTGGCAAATGCTTGTTAACAAATAATTGAACCCTATTTCTATCCAACCTCTTTATTTCACATTCATCGTTATATTGACAGAAATTAGTGTATGCGAATCCTCAGCAGTGCGCATCCACGATCCCATGACCTATCAGTCTCGCGCCAGGCGCTTAACCAACTAGACCACTGAGCCGGCACCCAATGGTGTTAATGTCTAACTTCAACCAATCCACGAAGTTGCACGACCATCTTCCATTGTACTGAAGTAGATACCTGTCTCTACCCGACACGGATTAGCTCCACTGGTTACGGTTTTTCACTAGAACTCCGACAATTCCCTCACGAAACCAGTCACCAGTGAGCACATGGTAATTATCAGTATAGGGTTGTGGAGATGTGCTCACTAGTGACTAGCTTCTTGAGGGACTTCTCGAAGATTATTTCAAATATAATAATTTTCACATAAAATGTCTTTTCTATACTCGGTGCCCAATTTCTGTCAAACTATTCGTTCTAATCTTGACGAATATTCGTATAAATAATAATAATTCACTTCACTACATTCTTCCTCTTTAATGTCTAACATTAAGTCGGCGCCCAAATACTGTGAAACTATTCGATTAAATTTAAACGAAAATTCTTATTTAGTAAATTTTATACTTTAATTATATATTTCAGGAACTGTAAAAAGGAAGGTAAAACGGAGAAGCCAAGAAAGGAGGTACCGAAGGCATCTGTAAAGAAGTAGCATATGTTCTATTGAATAGTATTTCTTCTTCTTCTTCTTCTCTTTGTTGTTGTCGCTTTATTCATTAAACTTACTATTTGATCATTTCAATAAATTAATTGTTAGATTATATTTTAACGATAGTTTCTATAATATTTAAGATCTGTGAAATAATGACTGTATATTTGGGTAGTTGCATTAAACTTGTTGAAATGGTTGGAAAGGATAGTTGAAGTATACTGTCAGAACTAATTATATATGCATCGTGTGCAGATTGCCTTAATATTGTCATTAAGTCACGAGCATTTCATGAAAAGATGGATAGTAGCTAGTAGTTGTTATGACTTTATGTCCGTCTTTTTATCACGTAATTTATCCACCAATCAAAATACTACTTATACAATCTTTGCACTATGTCAAAACCAATGACGTTCGACCGGTATGAACAGTCTAGCGTCCTTATTGGTCCTATGCCCTCCTAGCCTGTCCAATTGAGTTCAGAACACAATAGCACCTTCTGCAATATGAATCATTTATTTCAAACATACTCGGTTTTATATATCAACCAGGCAGACTACAACGTACCATAAAATAGAAAATAACATTTGTACAATATTTGGCCAAATGTGGCTATGAAAGTGAGAGGCAGTAGTTAATAAACTGAACACAGCTTGAGAACCGTAAATCGTACAATAATAAATTATAGGTCAAAATAAAGCTTATAATAAGAGGAATATAAATATACATAATGAAATTATTGAATAGTTATACCATAAGAATATTTATAGAATATTAGTCTATTAATAGTCCTCGGAAGTTACCCGTAATTTAATCTTCACTAGGATATAATAGTAGTGGAGTCGAAAACTGTGGTGTTTGAATGAACCAATGATACTTTTGTACTTGTTGAATGTTGGATTTCGAATTCTAAATACAGTACATTCGTTGTGCCTGTGTCTTCTTAATTCAATTGCGTTAATCCTGGAATTCCTAATTCATACGACAATTAGAATACCATATTGGCGTCGTGATGGAACCTGCAATGGAAAAGTTGGATATTCGTTCAACTCCTGAAGCTATTGAGGATTATTTGGAAAGGTTCGAAATTTGGAGCATGACCAAGAAAGACGTTAAAGGTGAGAAAATTGTGGCACATTTTCTGACATTCATTGGGAGAGAAGCGTACAGCTTATTAAAAACTTTGGCATATCCAGAAAAACCTATCTCACTGCCTTATGCAACTCTTAAAGAGCTATTGTTAAGTCATGTAAAATGCACCAGTTTTGAATGCCGTGAAAGGGCGAAGTTTCATAAGATGGTTCGTCAAAATGACCAAAAGGTTCGGGAATTCATCCTTGAATTACAGAAACAAGCTGCCAAGTGTAATTTCGGTGATCAACTTCATGTGCAACTGAGAGATCGATTAATTGCAGGAATCAACATACCGAGTTTGGAAAGAGAGCTGTTAAGAATGCCAAACTGTTCCTTTCAAGATGCTAGAACTGCATGTATTAACTACGAAGCAGTCAATGAACTTGATATCCAGTCGATGAAGATTTCTAATACTTTGCTTAGTCGTCGTGATGAACTACAATCTCAGGGTCAATCAAACTTGCGTTCATTTAACAGTGATTCCTATTCTCGTGTAAATATGAAAGGTGTTTCAACGAGGAATTACAAAGCAAATCACAAAGGTGAGATGAAGTTTGGTAAATGTTTATCATGTGGAAAGTTTCATGCTCGCAATTCATGTGTATTTCGTAATGCTAAATGTTTTAAATGTGGTAAGGTAGGACACATTCAGTCAGTATGCAAAGCTACTGTCCATTTTGCTTCGAGCTGTACTAAATCTTGTAATTTAAATTTCAATAATTCGGATGTTTCTAGTGATCATTTGTCTTTGTCCACTATTTCGAAAGGTAATGCTCATATTCAGAAGCGATTATATACATCGCTTGGTTCATTTCATGACTTTATTCTGGACACAGGCAGTATAGAGTCCATTATTTCATTCAAGAACTTGAAATCTTTAGATCCTAACGTTGTTGTACGACCCACTGAAGTATCAATATTGGGGATTACTGGACACAGACTGCCCATACGAGGATGTTGTGAATTGCTAATCAGAGATGATAATTCTTCATACATACCTTGTGAATTTTTAGTTAGCGAAACAGGACTGTCAATATTGGGTTTAAAGAATTTGAAAAGGCTTAAGGTGGAGTTGTCCTTCTTAGTTTCTAAAGAAAATTCTGATACTTTACTTAAAGATTTGATAGCTATGTGTGCTAAATGCAGTGGAGGTATGAAAATTAAGCCTATAAAACTTCAAGTACAGGGTGATCCCGTCTTTCTTAAAAGACGAATAATTCCTTATGGTCTTCGAGAAGCAGTACGTAAGACATTAAACGATTTGTGTGTGAAAGGCATAATTGAACCAATCCAGTCTTCAGCATGGGGTACTCCTATCGTTACGCCACTGAAGTCGGACGGCAAGACCCCTAGAATTTGCGGTGACTATAGATTAACTCTGAACTCCCGTTTGTTGAAGCAAACGTGCACGACGGTAGAAGCTGAAGATATTCTAAATCGACTTCATGGTTCTAAAGTGTTCTCGAAAGTTGACCTAAAAGATGCTTATCTTCAAATTCCTTTAGATGAATCTTCATCTATTTTGACGACAATTAACACTCCTTTTGGTCTGTTCAAATACAATTTCCTTCCATTTGGTCTAAGTTGTTCTCCAGCCATATTTCAGGAAGTTATGAATAATGTAGTTAGTGATCTTGAAGGTGTTGAAGTTTATCAAGATGATCTCATTGTTCATGGCTCTAATAAGGTAGTTCATGACCAGAGACTTATTGCTTTATTGCGTCGTTTAATTGAGAAGAATATAACAGTGAATCCAAATAAGTGTTCATTTTGTGTATCTAGTTTTGAATGCCTTGGATACCTAGTTGATGGTAATGGTTTTAGACCAGATATGAAACGACTAGCTCCACTGACTAATGCACCGTCTCCGAAAAATCTTACAGAATTACGTTCACTAGTGGGTGCTCTTCAATACTATTCTCGTTTTATTCCTAATTTTTCTTGTCGTGCAAATTGTTTATTTAATATTTTAACATCCAATTCATTCAAATGGAGTGAGGAACAAGAGTCATGCTTACGAAGTCTGCTGAAGTTTCTTCAAAGTGATGCTGTTCTTCGAACGTACTCCCCTAATGTACATTCTGTGCTTATTACTGATGCATCACCTGTGGGAATTGGTGCAGTTTTGGAACAGGAAGGTAGACCAGTTATTTGTGTTTCACAAAAACTTACTGTTACTGAACAAGGTTATTCACAGACTCAGCGAGAAGCATTAGCTGTGTTTTGGGCTGTTAAAAGACTTCATAAATATTTATTCGGAAAGAAATTTACTATTGTTACTGATCATGAAGCTTTAAAGTTTATTTATCATCCCGAAAAATCCTTAGCACGTTCCTCAGCAGCTATGGTTCAGCGATGGAGTATTGCTTTGAGTGCATATGACTATACCGTTCAGCACAGAAGTGCCAAACAGATTCAACATGTTGATTACATTTCTCGACAGTCATTACAAGATAAACCTATTATTACTTCGGATTGTTTGTTAGTGCAACCTTTACCAGTGAGACGTTCAGATCTCATTAGAGAAACTCGTAGATATTTTGGATGTATACTCAGTGCTATAAGGAAAGGTTGGAATGCTAATTTGAAACGGAGATTTCCCATCTATTTTTCAAAGCGAGATGAGCTATCTACTACTCCTGATGGTATTCTGTGTTTAAATGATCGTGTTGTCATTCCTCCTTCATTGCGTAAATCTGTTCTTGAAGATCTTCATAGTGGTCATTTAGGTGTTGAGAAAATGAAGTCCTTGGCAAGGCTCACATGCTGGTGGCCAGAGATAAATGCAGATATATGTCGTACGGCGAACAATTGTGAGAAATGTCGTCAGTTGAAAAGTCATCCTTCGAAGTGGGTGCCATGGCCAGTATCGTCTGAGGCCTGGCAGAGGATTCATGCTGACTATTGTGGACCATTTCTTGGTAAATACTACGCACTGGTAGTCATTGATTCTTTTTCCAAGTGGCCTGAAGTTTTTTTCACAACTTCACCAAATTCTGATTTCACAATACAAGCATTAAGAAAGGTGTTTAGTCGAGAAGGTGTTCCCTTGGTGTTGGTGACTGATAATGGCTCACATTTTGCTGCGGATGCAGTCACTACCTGGTTGAACGGTATAGGGTGCAAGCATCTATTTACTGCTCCCAGACATCCGTGTTCTAATGGTCAGGCAGAGAATTTTGTTAGGACATTAAAGACTGCTATTGATTCTATAGCCCCCTCAACATTTAATGAGCTGGAGAGGGGAGTAGATACCTTTCTATTGCAATATAGAAATGCCAAACATTCGGTGACGAAGGAGACTCCAGCGAAGCTATTGAAAGGAAGAATTCTTCGGTCGAATATGAGATGCCTAGAGTCTGCAGAGGTTACATACTATCGAGGAAATGATCTTCGACCATCTACGGGTATTGTTCTGAAGAATGTCGGAAAATCGATGGTGCGAATTCTAGACATCGATGACTTAAGTACACACAGTCGACATGTAGATCAAATACAATTTCAGGAACCAGGTGAGTCAGTTCCAATTTCGATTGTTAATTCTAATGCTAATGAGCATATTCTAGATAATACAGAATCCTTATCCAATACAATGTCAGACAGACTCAGGATGAATTTGAGAAGAAGACGTACGATTGATTACAAACACCTAGACTCCAATTTAAGCTGTGGCGGATGTGGTGTTTGAATGAACCAATGATACTTTTGTACTTGTTGAATGTTGGATTTCGAATTCTAAATACAGTACATTCGTTATGCCTGTGTCTTCTTAATTCAATTGCGTTAATCCTGGAATTCCTAATTCATACTATAATTAGAATACTATAAAAACGCGAGTTGTGTTCCTCACCAACTGAATATACCTGCATCCCAGAGTTAATGTGTACTCCGTAATTGAGACCTAGTATCATTCACTTCAAATGTTATAGCTTCATTCACGTAGCTACTAAGTTCAGGTAGCCACTAGCTTATGCAATCGGGTGAAGTTTGATTTATTTGTTTCCGAAATAGTAACATTTGTTTTCATGATATGCGATATTGGTGTTCTTTTTATCTAATCAGCAGTTTCGGAAAAACCAAACGGTTTATAACAGATTATTTCAAGTATTTAACTTAGCTGTCAGTCATCTATCAGCAATTTTATTCGTGACAGTGTAGTGGACGAGAACTCCATTGAAGACAATCGAACGTGTCTGAATATGATATTACAGAGTATCTTAGTAAACGCTGAGAACCATACCATAAATACTTCATTTGCAAAATGTCAATCAATCACCATAAACTTCATTGTTCCTGCATTTTCAAACCAATTGCTTTCCGTCCCCGTTCTTCCATCCTCGATCTTCCCGACCTCCTGCTGCCAGATATTCTATTCCTGCCTAGAGTTACATACTACTTATGTCGATATGAGTAGCACACATCACAACAGCTTCAAGCACAGGAAACGATTTTTTTTAAGTTTGCTAAAGGAATTTTGTATTCTTCAGCTTTTTAATATGTACTTATAAGCCTATAGTTTCTTATATGTTATTTAATTAAGCGTTTCGTGGTAACAGTGAGTCCTAACAGAGACGACTAGTTTTAAGAGATGCTCTATATAAATATTCCTTGAATTTAGATTCCTGTTCATGTGTTAACTTTAATGAATTTGGACATATTAAGAATGGTTTAGGATTAAGAGGAATTTATTCTACTTCAAGACTTCTCATTAGCTAGTAACTGCGTAAAGATATGGAGAGTAATATTATTCTGAGATGGAGGGTAAAATTTATAGCTTAGGTCGATAATGTTTACCAAGTTTCGTTCTTTGAACTGAGAGATCAACTTTCTGGACAACACCAGGATAACATCAAGCTTGTACGAACCAAAGAATGGAATGGTAAAAAGGAAAAACAAGTAGAATATCAACGACAAACTAGACTGTTCTAACTGTGATAAATGCTATATGAAAAAGAGTAGTCATCTTCTCCGATTGTTTCTACACGAACACCAAATGACAGCCTGAAACTACGATGTATTTTAACTCATATCAATACATGCACAAAATTGTGAACACATATTCAACTGGGAAAATGTAGAAATCTCGGACTAAGTAGATACTAAAAAACACTACAGAAATGTTAGAAGCTTGGTTATCATGTTAATTAGTAAACAACAACCATGTTAAAAATAATCTGCTGAGGAGTCCCATACAGGGACGAAACGGCCGTCCAGTGCTTCCAGGTTTTTAGTGGTGGTTTAACGTTGATCAACTCATGATCTAAATCAAAAACTCAACAATCTCCTCAACCCCATATTGACTATTAGGAAAATTATGGATAATTATTATCAGAATAAAAATCAAATCAAAGGGAATAACAACCAAAGTGCATATGCAAACGATGATAGAAAAAAGGTCAACAACTACCAATCAAGGTTAGGGTCTGTAAAACAAACTGTCAGTCATATGCAGAGAAATTTGTATAACCCATTTCCATCCGAAGTTTGTGCTAATGATGTTGTTCAGTAGAACAACCAAAGCTCCATGATTAAATGACTGATCTCAAGGAACAAAACTGTAGGAAAGAGGTGCAATATGGAGAAAGACTTCCTAGCCTACTCAATTTTATCAAGTGTGACATAATATTTATATCCGGAAAGATAAAAGAAAGTTACAGACAGGCAACGAAGTCATTTACTTCTAATTTGAGCCATGTTGGTTGATCCAGACTACTTGGTTGGGATGCGGGCCGCGCGACCATCTTAACCAGTCGTTGGAGACACTGGGTGAAACGGCTCAGAATCGATCACAATGGCTTAGGTGTATAAACTCTTTGTCTTCCCTTAAACTGTGAGATTAAAATTGGTTCATACCTTTCTTTCTACTAACTAATTCTTTCTTCCTGTACTATATCCTTATATATAATCTTCCCTTTATATATTACTACTATTTAAGTAACTACCTTTATGAACTCAGTGTTCATTTTGTTGTGCTAATGAGGTATTTTTTAGTAAACGGAATACACCCATTAAGACATTAAATAGAAAAGATTAGTTCAGTGAAGAGTTCTCTTTTTGGCGAATTCATTTTCAAAGTTGTACAATCGCAAATATATATACTTATTTTTACAGGATGATAATAATACTGATAATAAACTTCTGTTGTACGTGGTGACAGTGAGGTTAAATAAACAAAGGTATTATTCTCCAGCCGTCCATTGTTCACCAGTAACCTGAAAGATAAATAATCGCACCTGGCCATCCAAATGTGTAGTTATCAATTTACGTGCTCTTGTGGATCTAGGTATATAAATCGTTCGGTGCGTAATTTATCCAAAAGAATTCAAAAACATTGTCCGGCGTGGCTAAAAAGTGGAGGCAACGGCCCTGTAAGAAGTTCTATAATCGAACACCTTGTGAACACAGATCACTCAATCAAGATAGACTCTGCGTTCAAGGTCGTCTACAAGGTAAGTAGAAGTATTCCTAAGACAATAAGTCTGTATTTTCTTTGCATTGCCGAAGCAATATCCATACATCTGGAAAAACCAGAATTGTGTGTGCAAAAGAATCTGGTACAACCTATTCTTCTACCATGGTATTAATGTAGCAAACTCTTTCTTTCTTTTTCATACTCTTGCTCCTTTATAGCCATCTGCTTCAACTTCCATCTTCCCCTTAAATCTTCTACCCCCAACTGGTTTGTTTTTATTTCCACGATCATTCCGATTACAGTTTTTTTATTATTATTAGCTTTATTCAATATTATATTTTAGGTACAATATAGAATTCTCAGCGCAAAGTATTTCAACAAGTTTCCGTTTCTTTCTTCTTAGTCGGTCCTGGCGATAAATATTGAGGAATCGCCAGTTAGATGTTAGCACTTCAGTTAATGAACAACTGAATAATGTACATTCTTTTCGTCGTACATTGCCAGCAACCATATTGTCTCTTATTGAGTTTTCTGTAACTTTGACAACGAAAGGTTGTACACTTTTCAGAAACGCAGCAGAATAGGTTATGCGATTAATAAACATAATGATATATTAAAACAAAACAACAATAGAAAACTTGTTGAAATATCTAGATGGCAGGAACAGGTAGCCCAGATGCTCAAGCAGGCCGCCCTATTTCAACATTTTATCTTATCATGCTGAGCCATCCTTTCCCAATAATAATTTCCTTATCTATCTTTTGATGAATACTTAAGCCATTAACAATCAAACGATTATTAAACCTTCCGTGTTTTAAATTTTTTTAATTTTAATACCTTTGTTTATTTAACCTCACTGTCACCATGTATATCATAAGTTTATTATCAGTATTATTATCATCCTGTTAAACACAAGCATATATATATGCGATTGTACAACTTTGAAAATGAATTCGCCAAAAAGAGAACTCTTCGCTGACCTAATCTTTCCTATTTAATGAGGTATGGCAACTTGGACGTATGTATATATGTGCCTGGTCCTATGTTGTAGCTGACTGACCGTTTGTGTGAAAATATGAAAAGATTAAACACGTCAATGTGATTTGTAATTCAATGATAACTACACAATAGATTATATAAACAAACATAATAAATGAAAATGTGCACATCGCTAGTTGAATGACAGGTGTACTAGCTCACAATTGATTGATCACTGGGTGGTGATGAATGTCATGTGTGTCATGCCCTTATCTAGAGCAAATCGAATGCCATCGACCATGTTGCAGGTACAGCTTGCTGACGAGTGCCAAATAGCGTGAAATCCGGGTTCAGGGTTTCCTGCCGACTACCTCTAACCACCATCTAATCTCAGGTGTACTAGCTGTGATAGTGATAATAACAGGTTGAATCAATGTTTCTTAAATGGTAAAAGATTAAGGACAATGGGAAAAATTTTTTTTGGTGGAGTTTTGTTCTCTGAACTGGATGGTTTGGTCGCAGAGCTTTCATCGTTCTTCTGAACGACATCATCAGCACAAACTTCAGATAGAAGTGAAGTGTTTGAATTTCTCCATATGTGTCTCAAAGCTTGTTCTGTGCACCTCGACGTTGATTGCTTCTTATTGACTTTAAATTTGTCGTTGTTTACTTCTTTGTTTTGGTTGTGTCTCCCATTGTTTTGATTTTCGTTCTTATGTTTGTGCATGATTTTTCTGATTGGTTGATAAATTGGATTGATTTCAATATGCTTGTTGATTGCTAATTGACCTGCGTGCCAGGCTTCTAAAAATTCTCTGGTGTTTTTGGAGTTTCCTCTGTCTAAGATTTCCACATTTTTCCAATCGAATGAGTGTCCGCAGTTGTCCACGTGTATTGATATAAGTGAAGAGATATCATGCCGTTTGACTGCTAATTGATGTTCATGTAGGCGAAGGTGGAGGGGGCGTCCGCTTTGTCCGATGTCGTGTTTTTCGCAGTTGGCACAATTTATTTTGTAGATGATGTTTGATTTGTTTTCCTTTGTTATTTCATCTTTTGGTTTGCATAAGATTGATTGTAGTGATTTTGTCGGTTTGTGTGCCACACCTATTCCGAAGGTTTTCAGCAGTCTCGTCGCGGTTTCTGATATTCCTTGTATATATGGTAGGGTGATCCTTTTGTTGATTTTTGTGCTTGACTTGAGTTCTAATGCTGTGTGCGGTTGGTATGTTTTTATGAAGTTGATGGGGTAGCCGTTCTTCTGAAATACATCCTTTAGGTATTTCTCTTCATTTCTTCGTGCTGCCAGTGTGCCGCAGTGTGTCCTCGCCCTCTTGAACAAATTGTGTACTCAGTTGATTTTGTGAGCTCTGGGGTTGTTGCTATTGTAGTTGAGAATTTGATCCGTATGGGTCGGTTTCCTATATACTTGAGTTTCCAGTTTTCCTGTGTTGGTTCTAGTGATCAATATATCCAAGAATGCTAGTTGGTTGTTTGACTCCTGTTCCATGGTGAACTTGATGTCATCGAAGACGTTGTTGGTCAGGTTGTAAGTATTTTCTAGTTCATTCTTTTTGACGATGACGAAGGTGTCGTCTACGTAGCGAATCCAAATTTTTGGTTTGATCACTGGTAATATAGCGGCTTCTAGTCTTTGCATCACTGCCTCTGCGATCAATCCTGATATTGGTGATCCCATTGGTGTCCCTTTTGTTTGTTCGTAGATTTTGTTGTTGAATTGAAAGTAAGTTGTTAGGCATAAATTGATGAGTTCCTGTAGACTTTGAATTTGGAGCTTCGTGTATTTAGTGAGGTTTGTGTCGTTGTTGAGTAGCAGGGATATAGTTTCTTTTGCTAATTTTGGTTCAATTGAGTTGAATAGTGCTGTCACGTCTAAGGATATCATCAGTTCGTCGTTGTTGATTTGGATTTCCTTAATTTGGTCCAGGAATTGTGTAGGGGATTTGATTGAGTGGTTGGCTGAATCTACTAACTGTCTCAGTATTCTTGAAATTTCTTTTGACGTTGGTGTTCCGAGGAGTGCTACAATTGGACGTAGTGGGATGTTTCGTTCCGTCAAAAAATTAGACAACCAAGTCTCAAAGAACTTAAACAAGCTAGTCAAAGCAGGAGAAATAACAAAACAAGAACAATGGAGAATGAAATCCAACGGACCATTACTTCCTCGATTCTACAGCAGACCGAAAATACACAAACCAAACATGTATTTTTCAATAACAATCATTCATACATTCTAATTAGAGTCAGATCTTGAGCCACTAAGAATTGATTGTCTTCAAATGAGGCTAGTGAAATAAGAATCATAACATAACTAGATCTTACTATCCAATTTCATCATATGCATCTTCATGAAATTCACCATGAAATCACAGAAACTATTTAGTATTATTGAAAACATTTTCTCTTCGATCCCTTACAGTCTTGATAACAATTATCTAAAATATGTCTTATGGAATAAACACTGTTTACTGACATTTCTAAGGTTGTAAATGACTGTATCAATAAATTTACACCAAAACAATTACCGATTGAAAACTAAAGAATATTTATGATCAATTCAAGAGTTATGATTAACAGTAAGATGAAGACATTCAAACATTACTAGAAAGCTACCAGTCATGATGAAGTACAATCTCAGGATCAATCAAACTTGCGTTCGTTTAATAATAATTCCTATTCTCGTGTAAATATGAAGGATGGTCCAATAAGGAATTACAAAGTAAATCACAAAGGTGTAATCAAGTTTGGTAAATGTTTATCCTGTGACAAATTTCATTCTCGTAATTCATGTGCATTTCATAATGCTAAATGTTTTAAATGTGGTAAGATAGGACACACTCTTATTGTTACGCTACTGAAGTCGGATGGCGAGACCCCTAGAGCACACATACTACACGAACAAATCTGGTCAGAACAGAGATTCGTTTTAGCCAACAGTCACTTAATCACATCTGTTAAACACCCCTTTTCGAATCAAAACTAGTGACCAAGAAAATTCGAAAGCAAAGCAAATAGTGCTAAACACTACAATTTATTAAAAAGCGTTTATTATGGAAATTCTGATTAAAAGAGTAAATCGGATAACAAACACTCAGTTCTTCTCTTTTTGTGAGGTCGTTTCAGAAGGAACCAGCTTTTGCATAAGCTAAAATGATACGAGAAAACAAAAGTTTGGAGTGATATTCGCCGTAGCGATCTGAGGTTTATACATCAAAGCATTGTTTTTTCATCAATAATGTAGTTTTTATTCATCTGATAATTATGTGCTGAAACGTGGCCCTTAAGTGTAGGGGATATTCGTAGGTTTCTGATATCTCTACTAAGCATTGCTTGTGTATATTTTGACCACAGAGTAGACAATCTCTGGGTTAGGAATGGAGTACTAGGTAAAGATGGGAAATCGATTGGTGAGCCAGTAAATCGTCATCAACTGTAGTGGTTGGACATGTGTTACCTATGCCCAACCGCCGCCTATCTCGATCAGGGATGTTTTCTGGTGTAAGAGTAGGCTGGAAGGAATCTAGGGTCGGACTTAGTCATATTAATAGATGTAGACTAACTGATTATGCTCCACGTGGTTATCGCAACCAATGGTAAGGGACTTTGAGTGACATGGCTGAAAATCGTTTACAATCGCGCATGTGCACCCACTCATAGTGTTTCCTCAAATTATGAGATAATCAGTTTCTAATAACTTGGTTTTTTGTTTTTATTTAATTAATTGGTATTTTCTTTTGGAGTCGCATCTTAGGTGCCTAATCTTTCCTATTAGTACTAATACTTCCACTATCTCTACTATTCTGGGATTCGGTTTGACAACTTAATCTCCTTGTGCCCATGGGGTGTACATACGTACAAGTTATACGTTGTGACTGACCATATAGTGAAACGGAATTTCGAAAAATGATCCGTTATTTTACTATTATAGAGCCCTATGCATCATACAACGATTTGTAGATGCTCACTCGTATCATTAAAGTGATTTAGACTATTATATCTAGTGCCTGTATATTTTGACAGAATATGCAATCAAAGTAATCATTCTATTAAAAGCATAATTCACTGAAGAAAACAGAAGAATAGTGTGTGAAAATAATGAAATATGTTGAACAATCATTGTGATTGATATGGAGATTCATTCAGAAGTAGCAAAAAGTCAGTCGATGGCAATCAGACCTGTTAAAATACTTGAAGATGATTTGGTTTCATATGCAGCATTTGTTAATCAACAGTGTGAGAGTATTAATTTGTGTTCACTTTCTGACGAACAATTTAATTGTCTTATCTTTGTTGAGGGTTGAAATCATTGTAATCATTCGTAATAGAATTCTAGGCAGAGTTAAGTCCGATCCCAATATAACGTCGAACGATGTCACAAATGAATGATATCATGTTCATACTAAAATGATCGAATGTCCAAATCCAAATCAATTTGATTTGATGAAAATTTTTCGTTCAGACCGCACGATTAATGTTGGAAAGCATGGTTCGCAAAATGTTCCTCACCCGAATTGAATGTATGATGTTTATGACTTGAATTCACGTTACTCTACATGGCCCTCCGCTATTTGTTTGAAGTGTGGTGCATGGCATTTTTCCCATTTCTGCCCATGCAATGAGTATAAATACTCAAAATTTGGAAATTTCGCTAACGCAGTAAACCCTCATCCCATCATCGAATGCCAGAAACGATCAATTGTGTTCGTGTATTGTCAAAATCTGACCCCCAATGTTAACGCAAGTGTTTATCGATTTGTCGTAACGACTGTATTATCACTTTACAATTAGACACTGCATCCGATGTAACATTGATTTCCTGCAAAGCATAAGAACAAACTTGGTCGGCCAAGCATTCACATTAATAACGATTGCACAAACAATGCACCTGGTATCGTAATCAAAATTTCTGAAATTATTAAGTTTACAGCCAAATTCAATATCCCAACAACCAAATCCAAATGATGTGTTACTGATTAATACTTCAATCTATTGGGTCTTGACGGCATCACAGAATTAAAAATGTTCGATTATCCATTTAATTTTATTTGTGATCCTGATTCAGAAATGCTCGATTAGTCATCCAATCTTATTTTCAACCAAGTATCTTCCTATCCTCATTCATATGATGCACAAATGGAGACAGAAATTTTCCAACGATTTTCAAGATTATCAAGAGAGAAGGGCACGACCGAGAAATTCTCCAGTAATAACCCTGAATTCAGCCTCACATAAGGGTGTCTCCCCTGCTGAGCCAATGTTCGGAAGGAAGATTCGGACTTCATTCGATAGCTCACACATTTACGAAGAAGAAGAGGGCGAGATTATAAACTCAAGGCGAAGAGAATTGAACGTCAATTTGCTAAAGGGTGACATGTAAACCACACCCGTGACAGACGATCAAATTCAGATAAACGAGTTCTTAGCTCAGACTTCAAACTAAATTATTTCATTGATACAGTCAGTTTGGAGCATCGGGATCAGTGTGGAAGGAGTGATGGATAGTAAACCAGAGCGACCAGTCAAGAAAAAATAAGGCAATTCACTCACTGAGATTGGAGAACAGAGGAACAGGCGGGTAGAACACTAAAGAAATCTTGAATGGACCGGCCCCCTTGAATCCACCGGATGGTCCGCGTGACTATCGTAACTAACGGTTGGAGATTCTTCGTGACATGGATCAGAATCGATCACAATGGGGTCGGTGTATACACTCTTTGTCTTTCCTTAAACTAAGAGAATAAAATCGCTTCATATCTTTCTACGAACTAACTCTTTCTTCCTGTATTATATCCTTATATGCAATCTTTGTTTCATGTATTACCCCAACTGAATTAACTACTTTATGAATCCGGTGTTCATCTTGTTGTGTTAATAAGGTATGGCAACTTGGACCGATGCATATATGTGCCTGGTCCTACGTTGTAGCTGATTGACTGACCGAATCCACTGAACATAAAAGCATCACACACAGACCCTCTTACAGATGTTACTCCACCAATGACGGAAGGGGTCGGGGTGGCCGTCAGACAAACCAAGAGTGGGAAAGCAGTAGGACCTTGCAATATACCAGAAGAAGCACTCAAGTGAAACAAAGAAGTAAGTGCAAACATGCTCCACATTCTATTCAGGAAGATTTTGGAGGAAGAATAACTGCCACCGACAGAATGGAAAGTAGGAAAACTCATCAAGATATTGATAGGAGGAGTTCTAAGAAAATGTGAGAACTACAGAGGTATCACAATACTGCCAATATCAGGAAAGGTTTTCTACAGAGTATTATTGAACTAGATGAAACATTCAGCAGACGCCTAACTTCTAGATCAACAGGCCGGATTCCGTAAGTATCAGTCATACATGAACCAAATCGTGACACTACGGATCATCGTTGAACAACCACCTGAGTGGAGTTCGTCACTATACATTGACTTCCTTGATTTTGAGAAGGCGTTTGAGAGTGCGGAACCATATGTATTTTCTGTCAACGGTGATTTGCTTGCATATGTTCTCAATCAGTCAGTCAGTAACAACGCAGAACTTCGAACGTACGTACATCGGTTCAAGTTGTCATACCACATTAGCATACAGATACAATTGTCAATTCAGATCCCATAGTGGTAGTGGTAGTAGGAATATAAGCAGTAATCGAAAACATTAGGGTTTGAAGATGTTATCAAAGAGTATAATCCAGTGAAATCAATTTGGAAAGAGAAAGAAAGGGACATAAAGAATTCAGAAGATCAGAATTTGGGAGAGCATAAAGAGTGTAGGCCATGTTTTACTGCCATAAATTAGGACGCAACAAACTGCTGCGCAGTAAACACGTCCCTTGGTTGGCAAACGGATATCTCGTCTATGCCAAAAATGATGCAAGTTGACAGACGCTAGTCGGGGCTTCTGTATCCGTGCCGAGACTTCGTCAAACACCAGACCACAAGGGCTAATGAGACTCCCAAGATAAGTGAAGTGGTCGACACGCTCAATTACTTCACTCCCTATCATTAGTTCGGGTGTCAATGCAACCCAATCCTGAAGCAAGATTTTGCATTTCGACGGGGAGAATCGCATCTCGAACATGCTTGCCTTGTTGCTTAGATTGGTCAGAAGACTCTGCATTTTGTCAGCGTCTTCACCAAATAGAACTATGTCATCAGCATATTCTAAGTCAACAAGTGAACCTCCCGGTAGATGTTCAACCCCTGTAAAGTCAGATGAGGAGAGTGTTATCTCTAAAAGTACGTCGACCACAAAGTTGAACAAGAATGGGGAAAGTGGACAGCCCTGACAAACACCACTTGAGGTAATCAATTCTGATGACAGTTTGCCATAAGCTCTCACTCTACCAGCTGTGTTCGATTAGAGAACCTGTATAAGGTTAATGTACTTCTTTGGTACTCCTTTCAGTGACAAACACCGCCATAGAACCTTACGATCAACAGTCGAATACTGCCTTAGGGTCGAGAAATACTACCATTGTGGGGCGTCTGAATGTGTGTCTATGTCCCAGGACCTGACGTAGTGTGAATATCTGATCTATACAACCACGTTCAGGTCGAAAACCAGCCTGGTTTCCTCTAGTCTGCTCTTCACGAGCTTTAGTTAGGCGTCGAAGTATTATTGAGGCTAATATTTTAGACACTATATTAGTCAAACTGATTTCTCTGTGATTGTCACAAGAGGACTTTTGTCCT
Source organism: Schistosoma intercalatum (assembly GCA_944470365.2). NCBI lineage: Eukaryota > Metazoa > Platyhelminthes > Trematoda > Strigeidida > Schistosomatidae > Schistosoma > Schistosoma intercalatum. Next base: position 42,054,294 of record OX103726.1, read on the forward strand.
TTTTTATAGACTGGCACAATCAGTGATTGAGACCAGTCAGATGGGATTACGTCCAGTTCACAAATCCTACGTAAGACCTAAGTCAATCTCACTCTTAACACTGGACCACCATCCTTAAAAATCTCAGGAGTAAACCTGTCAGGGCCTGCTGCTCTCCCTCGTTTCAGATTTCCTATGGCTTTTTCACCTTCGTAAAGAGACGGAGGACCTACATTAACTTGCCATTCAGGTTGACTGGAGATCGTGGGAAACCAAAGTGTGGCTGAAGGCCAATTGAACTGATCCCTAAAGTGTTCTGCCCATCGATCCAATCTCCAGGATTGAGAATGAATAATATGTCCATCTTTCTCTGAGATTGTTTCGCTAACGGTCGGGTTCCTAATTCCGGTTTCCTTAACGAGTCTGAACAATTGTCGGCTATTACCTATTGCCGCTGCCTTTTCTATCTCTCTTGCTTTCGCTACCCACCACTGTTCGCGATCATTGCGTAGACTTCTTGTCAGCTTGCGCTTAAGCTGACTCCGCTCTTCATTATGTTCAGAGCCAGGTGGAATGAGTTTCCGAGCATTTATCAGTGAGATAGATGCTTCTGAGATCCAGTGTTGCTCCCTAACCTTCTGGTTTACCTTACTAGCAGATATCACTGCTGTTTCCACAGCTTTTCGGATATCATTCCATGCTGCATCGGGGTGGGCATCACATACATGGCTGCCTAACTGTTTTCCTAGTTGTTCCTGAAATATACTCTTAGCTTGACTATCATTAAGTAGGCCCCTAATAGGTTTCCTTGCAGCGTCTTTCCTACGTCCAGTAAGACGCAGACAGATACGCGCTCGTACTAGAGCATGATCTGAATCTAAGCATGTGCTCCAGAATGAGCGACAGTCTTCTATCGAGCCCCTCCATCGGTGGCTGATAGCGATGTGATCTATTTGGGTCCAACGTTGGGACGAATTAGGGGGTCGCCATGTTGAAAGATGTTTTTCTTTATGCTTAAAGTTAGTATTTGCAAGGAACAGGCGGTTATCTGAGAATAGCTGCAACAGACGATCGCCATTATCTGTTCTTTGACCAACGACACCATAAGATCCACCTAGGTGTCTTTCCCTATCGCTTAGTTTACCTACTTGACCATTAAAGTCACCGGCCACTATTACTACATCCGAGCGCTTAGCTTTTCGGAGAAGGTCCGAAAGCTTTCTGTAAAACTCATCTTTTACATCATCTGAGCTGCAGTCAGTGGGAGAATAGGCAGAGACGACGAAGAGGCAACGACGAGTGTCCCTATTTTTCCGGATTCTTACTGTTCCGTTCAGTCGGACAGAGCACAAACGACTGTCTACTGGGATCCACTCTAAGAGAGCTAGTTCTGCTCTAGGACTCAATGCTATACCTACGCCGGCGAGGCCACGGGAAGCAGGATCAGGGATTCCAGATACACGAAGCGTAAATCGAGTCGGTTCTTTATTTTGGTATGGTGAGGTCAAATGAATGACGCTACTTGGATCCTGTATGCGCGTTTCGGAGACGCAGCACACATCGATGGCGCGAGATTCTAAAGTTTTAGCTAAGGAAGCCTGCTGTTCTATTTGGCAAAGTGTTCGTACGTTAAAAGCTCCTACGTGTAGTTTAGAGCGTGGTTTCAGGAGACCAGGAATGGCGTTCCACGTACTCGAATCGTTTGCCCTAGCGGTGCGAGGTGATAAAGAGACGTGAGGAGGGTTAGTCGGGGAGATAAGAGAGGTATTAGGAGGTGTAGGAAGGATTTGAATGTGACCAACGTGGTCTCGTGTGCTGTTACGGGTATGAGGGTTGATGTCACTTTCCGGCTGCCCACACTGTGGAAGGGTGTTTGTTGAGGAACCTGAAAAGGAAATTGGATTAGTGTTGGTCTTAACGACCTGGGAGCGTGACCGCAGTGCCCAAGGGACAACTGCTTGAGGCCGGCCGCGCACGGCCTTTTTGTGGAAGGTTTTTGACGTGTTAGCTCTGTTCTTCAAAGGGCCTTACCGCCGGAGACGGAAATCCGTGAGGTGAGGTGAGGTGTGACATTTTTAGGGTCGACCTTTTCTAACCCCACCCTCCTTGTGGGAAGGCAGCATCGCTGCAGATGCTGGTTGTCCGAGGAAAACACCTTACTGCTGTCACACCTCTCTACAGTCAGCAGTACGACTTCGTCCTCAGACCTTGAGTTTCTGCTTTTAGTCTTATCGTTCTCTAATCGATCTGCTTGGCATGATAGAACCTGCAGGAACATGTGTTCCAGCCAATATAGCTCGGTTGAGTTATCATGATAGACAAGCCCGACCACCGCGTCGAGGTAGCAGCTGCGGTCAATAAAATACCTATTGTATACGACAGTGTTCTATGAAATCAAAATTCAACCAATCTACCTTATGGTCTTTTTGTTTACCGATTAAGATAATGATGCCGATGTGAATTAGGAACAATTGAATTATTAACTCAATTTGTATCATGTTTTAAACTTACGAAGATCCTGGACGGTATCCATGTTTAAAAAGGTTCTCTTCTTCGGTTGGTGGCTTCAAAGAAAGTGTTTTTGTACAGTCTCTATCACTTATTGTTAATTCATAATCTGAGCTCAACGAAATATTCACACTGCCCAAACTGATGTACATTTCTCCTAAATAGATAAATTATCATATACACAATAGCAACGTGTTAGTTAACATCAGAGTTCGGATACAGGACGAATAAAATTAGGCAAACTGGGTTTAAATATATGTACTAAAGGAAGCTAAAAAACGCTTTTGGAAAATTTTCCAAGTGGATGTAAAATATAATGTGAGTTTTGAGATTCTAGAATCAGTCTATCGAAGTGTCCTGATGGATAATTTTAAATAGAGTTTATGGGTTATACTGTAATGCTTACTATCGGCAGAATACTTACTTGCTTATTTGAGCCTGTTACTCCTCGTACAAAATAAGCCACCGGTCAGGAACCTACGGACAACCCTGAAATTGACTCTCCTTTACAGTTATTCTGGAGTCCTATTCATGCCCCAAATGACATCTGGTTTATTCTCTCGCACGTTAGGTTGGTTTGTGGCCAATCGATCTGGAGTACCTTCTCCAGATAGCGGCTTATAAATACCTATACTTCATTGACGATCGTTGTGATCGTCCCCGAGCTTCATCTCCGTACAATTGAGTTGTTTTAACATTTCTGATTGCGAACTTGGTTGGCAGACCTTTGATTTTCAGTTATGCTTTAACTGTAGGGATTCCAATCTCGCCTTTGAAATTCGTGACTCCACATCTGCATTGGAGTTTTTTTGTTTGCCAGTGATAATACTTAGGTGCGTAAAAGCTTTCACCTCTCCCAGAACGTCTCCATCAAGTGTGATTTGGGTTGCTGACCACAGTGTCACATTTCACGATTTCCTTTTTTTCTCGTGTGAACGTTAGAGCAAACTGTCTCAGGAGTTTCCACCACACTAATTATCTTTATTTGTATTTGATACTGTGCGTGTAATGTCAAGGCAAAGTCATCTGCAAAGTCAGGATTATGCAGACGCGTCTATGCTTTCCATTGTATCCCGTGATCCTAATGAGATGTGAAGGTCTTCACAATCTATTCGATAACGAAAATAAAGAGAAACGATGAGAGTAAGGAACCTTGTCCTTTACTGGTCCTTACTTTCAACGCATCTTTGAGCTGCCGTCCATGCATGATTTACATTACGATTCCTGGTAGGAGTTCTATACGATGCTAACATCTGTCACAGGTACTCTGTACAACTGAAAAGAATGACATTGACCTAGTACCTCCCAGTATGTTGAAGTTATAGCTTCATTAACACCAATGAAGTCGTTCTTGATAATTGTCTCATATCATTCTAAGAGGTTCTGTAAGGTTTTTAACTTGTTGATGAGAACAAAGAGGAATTCCCAGTACTTGTCAACATCTCGAAGGACAGCTATGCTAGCTCTTGTTCATGTCTCACCGTCTTCAGTTATGATCATTGCAGTCCTCTAGGCTATCATTTGTGGGTCCATAGGTCTGGCTGACATGTATTGCATGTTTATTGTGATTCCTGACCTCTAGCGATGAAGATATCCTGGGCGTGATTAAAAAGATATGTAAGTGATTGGTTAACTTGTTTTTGAAAATGTGTGCTCATTTGTTAAGAAACACTGGAGCGCTGCCAAATACAACATATTCAAGAACAAGTTGTCATTGTCCATGACAACGTTCAAAATAATGAAATTAGTACTTTGTAATTTATTTGCGTTCACAGTTTGGAGAAAAGGTGATCAGCCGACAAATATTTACACTTCGTATCACGTTTTGGAAATCAGCAACCAATAATTACCATCTTAAAGCTAATGATTTCAGGCAATTAATCCCTTTTAAAAATTTTGGTTATGTGATGAGATGAGGAGTATTGTCAGAAGTATGTGATAATATATTAGCGCGATACACTTCGAACGATCTGGTCACAAAAATACTTGTAAAGAACATCCGTGTATAAAAATGAAAGGTTAAGTAGACTAGAAATAGAGGAAGAGAGGAGACAGGTATAATAAAGAAAATAATAATGTGAAAACAACTTGAAAGCTAATTACTCTAGATAATAAGCTGATATTATCAGTGAAGTTTTAAGGTGAGAACAAACTATTTCTGAATGCACAAAGGGGGTTTGAAGTTTCGAATGGCAAGGGCTTAGTATACGCCCAATTACACTTTTGTACAACACCACAAGATCCGAGTTAACCTGCGACTTTCATTTTTGAAAGGTTGCTGGAATCCTTGCAAATAGATATCTGATCCCGTCTTGTTGGCAATATTTTTATTGATTCTCAGTGCGTTGGTTTGTGCTAGAGAAACTCTTGATTGTATAACCCAGGCTGTACCATTTGAGATTCGTTCAAATTGAACAGAGGTTATGTTTTAATACGATTTAATACGAGTTACTCAAAAGCGCTTCATGTGCAATGCAGAAGAACGTAATCTGGCTTAGTAGAATAAATTTTGCTTCATTAGTTCTACGCTCAGACCGAATATTAGTATTTCGGTCGCTACACACATATACTCTCATATAAAAGCAGTCATGGTTTATAAACAAATAATTAATAAGGTCAAGCAGAAGCTAGATTAATCTATGTATGTTTCACATAGTACTAGACACCACAGCTTTCATGATCCTTGACCCATGAAGATAAATATTGATTACCGTTGGTTAGAGTTTATGAACAATAAATTAAAACTATATGTCCACTCCATGCTGTAATGCATTGTTGTTAATAAGACAGTAAGTTTATAATTTGGAGTTATTTCAATTTATCTGACATCTTCGTTTAGCTAATGAAAATAATGAAGATAATTCGAATTAATGTAGTAGTTTAGAAGCTTTTTCGAATTTTTAGGAGAAGCAGTTAGATGATCAGCATGATTGTCCTTAAAACCTGTCGATATATTTATCGACACTTTACATTTACACGTACTATCAGATACTAATTGCTTGTTTATTCTCTGAAGAACTGACTTACACTGAGTCCTGAAACGTCAGAATATTTATACACTTAATCTTTCTACTCATTTGGACATCTACAAATACGTCATTTTTAATCATTATAATCTAGCCAATACTCAATAAAGTTTGATGGCGAATTCCGGTGAGTGGCCTATGCTCGCTTCTCCACGAGGGGCAACAGGCGTAAGTAACCCAATGTTTAATTCATTTGAAATTATCAAGTCAAACCTTACTGATGTTACTTATACATTCATAAACTGGGTAAACTTTTACATTTAATTTGATGTTTTATTAAAAATAACACATTTACCAGAATCATCAAATTTTATTGATGCTAAATATGTGTATGCTTCAAGCTTCATCATATTGAATGTGAATAAAAGAACTAGAGCAACGTTCATTGTGACCAGTTGTGATATCATTTCTAAAAGTTGAATAATAACAGAAAACGCTTTTATGATTTATTTAAGTAAAAGATATAAAGGAAATGTAAACGAGCAATTAAACCAATTACTGATTTGAACAGTTGAATTTTATAGTAGACTACCATCATAAACCTGGATTCATTGGACAACCGTTTCATTCAAGTATGGAACACGTCAGCAGTGCGCACCCACGATCACACACACGGGATCCGTACACAGAAAATTGAACAACACATGTGATAGTTGGATAAAGATAACAGCTGATGAATGCGGGTAACATGAGACTTTAAATTATGTGATGACTTTAATTTTGAGAAAGTCTTTTTACATTCACTTCACACTACGATGAGACATCAATTCTATGTTTTATTAAAAGACCTTAGTTGGTGTTCCGTACATTTTAAATGAAAGACAGTAATGATTTATCATTAGTAACCAAACACCATAAGAAGGCCCAGAACAGAGTGGGTTGGAGAACGCTGGTCGGCGGCCTATGCTCCATTAGGATTAACAGGCGTAAGTAAGTAAGTAAGTAAACCAAACACCATACTACTCGATGACATGGAATGTGTATAAAACTCGTCAATAATTAATTTTAATATCAGAATGTGTTTTGTGGAGATTTTTTAGAAATTTTCACAGATTGAAATCATGAGTCAGTTGAAGCTAGACCACCATTGAAAACCTGGAAGCACTGGACTGACTTCAGGAGACACTTCTGGAGTTCTAGTGAGAAGTCGTTACCAGTGGAGTTCAACCAGGTCTGTTGTGAGATAACAACTCACTGAAGACAATGGTGTACGGTAGCGCAACTTCGTGGATTGGTTGAAGTTAGACATTAACACCGTTGGATGCCGGCTCAGTGGTCTAATGGTTAAGTGCTCGCGTGCGAAGCCAGTAGGTCCTGGGTTCGAGCCCCGGGTGGTGCGGGTTCGTGGATGCGCACTGCTGAGGAGTCCCATACTAGGACGAAACGGCCGTCCAGTGCTTCCAGGTTTTCAATGGTGGTCTAGCTTCAACTGACTCATGATTTCAATCTGTGAAAATTAATTTTAAGGCTGTTGTTTCGTCTAACTAACTAGTTTCCAGATTAGTTTAAAATGGTCGATTTCATATAAGCCACTTGTTTATCACATGAATAGATTACTATCATTTATTTGTCATTGCATGACATAGAAACGCATAAACAAAGCGAAGTTTTAAGACTTATATGATAAACAAATTCAACGCTTCTGAATGATTAGTGATCTACCTGAGAAATTGACGAATGAAATTATCACCTGAAAATTCAATAGATTTACTATGTCCACTTTATAATGTTTCCTTTTTTCAAGTTAAATGTTTCTAATATACACAATTAGATGGTAATGGATCGCATAATCCTGCTGTTGATGTTTTAATGTAAGTTTGATCATTCTTAGTTGAATGTACTAACATACCAAACAGGTCGAAAAGCAAATCCTGGATTCCACCACTAATCACACTCGATCAATTCTATATGAAATTATGGAATCATGCCTATTTTGGGGCAGCTCGCACAGGTTAAATTATCTTCCAATCAAGACTGAACAAATTTCAACCGTGGAATAATACGAACAATTTCAAATTGAACCGAATCTCTTACATGTTGCACAAGTAAGCGGCTGTTTGAACTCAGTAGATAAATGCATAACGCAATGGAGTTTGAAGCAAACGATATGGGATACAAGATGCAGAAAGAACATCGACGCTGGAATGCAGGTACATCCGGCTGACGAGTACCATTTTGAACGAAGCATACTTCCTGAATTCATTGTTAATCATATTCCACCAAATATATACATTACGTTTTACATGAATTCACAAGAATGTTCTCCACTGCTCGTAGTTGGATACACTTGAATTTGTCTGTACTATTTTAATTTACATCCAGTAACATCAACTTCATTGGACTTTGCCCAGCATAAGGATTGTTCGTTATAATTAATCAAGGACTAATCTGTTTAAGTTATTCAGGCCAAAAAACTGAAGCAGAATAAAACGCTTTCGTCATATTTTGTGGTTTCTCATCAGCCGCTGACAACCACATATGTATTGGAATTTTAGCATTAATGTAAGGTATTACGTGAATTACTATTTTTCGTTACTGTCCGTGCTTTAATTATATTTTCAGTGGATGTGCACTGCTGAGGAGTTCCATACTGCGACAAAAAGTTTGTCTACTGCATCCAGGTTAGAGACCGTGATCTACATTACATCTACTTATGAATTTAACTATGAAAATCAATAAGTGATTGGATTACTCGTCTTCAATTCCTTTGTATCTTCTACTTAAATAAATCATAAAAGCATTTTCTGTTATTATTCAACTTGTAGAAATGATATCACAACTGTTCACAATCAACGTTGATACATCCCTCATAAATCCGCTTTTAGATAACAATCGTGTACTCACTAGTGAATAGATCGATTTGGATTTCCTAGAGTTCTAGTGGAAAGAAGTGATCAGTGGAGTACAATTCATGTCGATTGTGAGACAATTATACACTTCACACAACGAATGAAGGGTTGCGCAAGATCATAGATCGATTGAATCTAGACACTAACATAGTTGGATGCTGGCTCAGTGGTCTGGAGGTTATGCGTTCGCGTGAGAGACCAAAGGTACTGGGTTCAAGCACGGAGTGCAGCATCGTGAATGCGCACTACTGAGGTATTCAATACTAGTACGAAATGGACGTCCGATGCATTCACGTTTTCATTGGTGGTCTAACTTAAATCGACTCATGGTATTCGAATTCTTTCCAGCATCGATGTCGATTGTTCCACGTAATATCTCACCGTAACGTTACATTTCAATAGAGATATGGTTATAAGCAGCTGATGAGAAACTACAAAATGTGACGAATTCATTTTATTCTAGCCCGTTTGTTGTTTTGGATTCATTGTACTTCACAATGTTTACCGTCTTATGAAATTCTTAATGTTTAACTGTAGCTTTCACTTTTATCAGTAAGTCATATTTATGTAATGTGGTCATCAGTTTTCAAAACACACATCGTACTATTGAATAAATGTTTCGTCCACTATGGTGTAGCTCAGATAGTTTGCATGCTGAATCATTATGTGGGTATATTATGAATATTGTATTTCGGATTACAGATAATAGACTATTAACCATGAAATAATAGATGTAATTCGTAGACCAGCATGGAGTATGAAGGATCGTTGATGATTTTTTGGATATAACATCTGCCTCGAAAAGAAATCTGTCTATTTTAAGTCTTTAATATTAAGTCTCTTACTCCAACAAACAAGTAAATAAGGACTGTGCTAGTGTTCCAGGGAGAGATGTCATTCAGATGGTATTAAATGCACAAAACATGCCGATGGAATTCAAATAACATCACTAAACAATAGACCATTAATAACTTACTTCAAATAAATAAGCTTTGTAACATACGTATCTAGTAGTTGGACACGCTTTTTATGCAAAATGTCAGTAAAACGAATCATTAAAAAAGAGTTATCACATGTATATTAACCAATCATATCTCTAACAAGATCAACCATTACCTGAATGTAACTACATAAACTATGAATAGATGTAGAGCAGATAAATTTTGTGACATTTTGCGACACGTACTAAACGCACTAAGTAGCATGTGAATTTTTATCCAGATTATAATTTCAATTTGTGATTAGATTATTAACTGTTGCAACATATTTTGACTACCGAAACTGTTCACAGTTCTTGGTGAATGGTCTTGTAAATCGACTTTTAACTTTGATGGTAAATTTAAAACAATTAGTCCCTTTGATAAATTTTGGTAATGTGATGAGAAAACAAAAATTATCAGAACTATGTGCTGATATATTGAGGTAATAAACATAACGAACAATCTGATCACTCACAATATACTTGTTAAGAACATTTATATATAAAACGTAGAATGTCAACTAGACTATAAATGAAGGGTAAAAGGAGAGAAGGTTAATACAGAAAATATCAATGTGAAAACAATTTGAAACCTCATCACTCTGTATATTACCAGGGTAGGTTTAAGGTGAAAACAAACTGTTTTTGAAAACACAGAGTGGGTTTGAATTTTTATATGTCTAAAGCTTCAATAAACCTTGCTATATACCTTTTTACACCTTTGTACAAAATCACAAAAGCCGAGTTAACCATTGATAGTTTGATGATTACCTCAATCTTTGTCCTTTCCACTTTCAGCGTCCATTACTAATTTTCTCCCCAGCTGGAAGTTGGTTTGTTCTCTCCTACAGTAGGTTGTTGCTGATGATGTCCAACGGGTGAACAATGAGTATCTTACGTAGACCATTGTTTAGATAAGCTTGCACCATTTTGATGATGTTTGTGATAGTTCTCCCAAAGAACTGTCTTGACGTTCGTATTGAAGATTCTGACTTTGATGTTGGCTTGCATACAGTTGTTTGGGGTTCTATACGTTCTTCAATCCTCTTCGTTCATCGATGATGCTATCCAGGTAAGAGGACGTTTCCACATCTTCCAGGGCTTTTCCATCGGGTGATTGTGTTGGTGTTCACTGTGTTGTATTTGAGGACCTCGCTTTTTTCCTTGTGTATGTTGAAGTCTACTGATGCAGAAGCTACAGCTACACTGTTCGTCTTGACTTGCTTTTGTTGACGTGTATGGGATAAAACGGCCAGGTCATATGCGAAGCCCATGTCGTACAGTTGCATCTGACCAGTCCATTGTATTCCGTACTTCCCCTTGAATGTCGAGGTCTTTATAATCCAGTCAACCACCAGAAGAAAGAGGAAGGATGAGAGTAGGCAGCCATGTCTGACTCCGGATTTCACATTTTAGTGGCCCGTGATGTGACTTCAATTATATCATATGTTTGATTGTTATTGGTAATATACATACGGCCGATCCTCATATATTTGATAGAATTAAATCGGTTTGGTAAATAATGGAATGAAATAAGACAAATACGAGAATGGATTTTAGGATACATATATTTTGTACACCCACTGATCTGGACAAGAAATGAGAGTGATGAAGCGAAAAGAAGAGAGCGAAGCCAAATGACGCGCAGTGGAGAAGGCGTGTGAGCTAATTCCATTTAATCAGGCGTTAATCAATATTTATAGTCACACAAAAATAAGCTACTGACATGTGATGAGTAGGATAAGATGTACACATACACACTCAGTCAGGTTTGATAATTGAATAATTAACAAAGTCAAAACGTGACTCAAGAAGAATGAATAAGTTGGCCTATCAGGAAGCTAGAATAATTTATATGGGTTTAACATAATAATTGACACTACTACTTGTAATGCGTCTGTCAGTTGGCTTCCATTGACCACTTTGCACTGTAGTCCGTCGTATTAATCCGTATGATGTTGACGATTTCCTCAGGCACACCATAGTGTCGAAGAAGATTCCATGATGTTCTCCTATCCACACTGTCAAATGCCTTCTCATAGTCAGGAGATTGATGTATGGTGATGAACCCCATTCGATTGATTGTCCATCAGCGATCGGTAGTGTCGAGGTTTGATCTGTGTACGACCGATCCATGCTAATTTCAGCCTGATGATCTCGAAGTTGAACTTCTGCTGAATGTTTTATCTGGTTCAATAATACTCTTTAGAAAACCCTTCCTGATACTGTCAGTAGTGTGTTACCTCTGTAGTTCTCACATCTGCTTATAACTCCTTCTATCAATATCATGATGAGCTGTCCTTCTTTCCAGTATGTCGGTGGCAGTTATTCTTCCTACGAAATCTTCCTGAATGGAACGTAAAGCATGTTTTCAGTAACTTCTCTGTCTGATTTCAGTGCTGCAGCTGGTATATTTGTCTGATGGCCATCTTGATTTCTTCGATCGTTGGTGGATTGACATAAACAGGAAGGTCTGTATGTGATGATGAGTTGGAAATAGTCCTTGTGAATGGGTTAGATGCTCGAGATTCAGAGCATTCAGCTATCTTGTCTGTCCTACGAGGACTACTAAGGGCGACCTCCTGTGTATGTGAAGTGTTAAGGTTGTGATATGTAGTCATGTATTCTGTAAGTGGATACCACACATAATAATACTATCCATTGTAGATATCAACAATCATTCAATAAGAACATAACATGACCTTAATTAGGGTACCCTCAACAAAATTGTTTGATATTTCGGTTTAATTGTTTTCACCCAATGTATTCACAATAGTCCGGTCATTCTATAGTACTAGCTAATCTTTTTAATAAGTGTGTATCACATATTGCATAGAAAAAATCAAGTTTAACTGCTAGTAATTTGTATGAGTTACTGAATTAATGATATTTAAACAATGTAGCGTTTTATGTGTGATAACTCAGTTTCCTAGGCAGAGTGACCTATTTAATGCTAAGCAGTTGACCTATATGAGTACAATTGTATTCGCACATTACATAAACCAGTACATGATTAGATTACATGATTCATTTGATGTTGTAACATAAGGGTTATTTTCACTTGTTGTTGTTTAGGGTAAACTATAATCATGATAAAATTGTGTTTAGTATGAGTGACCTTTTTTTAATTTCTTCCGATTCATTTATATGTACAGTGTATTCACTATTAGTGTTTCATTATTGTATTATAGGATTTTGGTATAATACATAATTCAATTCATTTACGGAACAGTTGACTACTGAGCAGTTTTAAATGTCTTTTATTTTAGATCTCATTTATACATCTGGAAACTAATTTGACATTTAAGCCATATTCCAATATCAGAAGGCATTTTGTAGAGGTTGTAGTAATTTCAATAGTTGAGACCATGAATCAATTGAAGCTAGACCACCATGGAAAACCTGGAAGCATAATAGGACGAAACGGCCGTCCAATACTTTCACGTTTTCTATGGTGGTCTAGCTTCAATCGACTCATAATCTCAACTACTGAAATATTCCAATATAGTGTTAGTGGGATAATCTAAAAATAACTATATTAGGTAAAAAGTAATTTAGTCTAGTGTCTACATGACTGATGATAATAAAAATTACTATTCTTTTCAGTTTAAATATTTATGTCCCAGTATCATCTCTTGCTCTTCTAGGGTTGCTGCCAGTCTCAAACTATCCGGGTAAACGAGGAGGGTTGGGCATGTGGTTAGCAACCGTATCCCGTAGAAAACAACCATGATATGATATTGTTATTAACTAATGAATCATTTCAATCAAAACAGTCGTATTATTTGCTGAAACTATGATTATGACAGCTTGATACAGTGAAATTATAAATCTATCTAAATCTTACTGAATTGTTCATCAGATTATGAATATATTGTTATTTGTTTTCGCAGACACAAGTCAAATAATTCTAACCGAATACAGCATTGAATGATCGTCTGTGTTCCGTCTGTTTAGGTGACCAGTTATTATTTCAGATTCAAGTTTATTATAGATCTGGAGTAGAAAACCATGTTTTATTACTTGTCGTTTTTAGAGTTTATTTTTATGTCCAAAACAATACTCCATAAAACGGTTGTAAGTTATAAATGTTAAGTTGATTTCATGTGAATGATTAACAGGAGAAACCCTATCATTAGAAGAAGGAGGAGCTAGTTTTATGTGTTTGTTAGTGTGTATATTTAAAGGAAGAAAAAAACATCGTTTGACTTTAAAAAGTTCTTGCTTGAGTATATTTTAGAAAAATGACGGGTTGTTAGTATAAACTGGCATAAGTAGAGAGAACTATAAAAGATCAATGAATGTAAACTATGAATTTTTGTCTGGACTTTTCTAATGATAATCTGGTGAATATTTGAGAAACATTCATACACTTATTTCTTATGATCATCTTGAAGGGAGTATAAATGAAGAGCTGAACAGGATAATATCAATTTTGTTCAGTTCTTGTCAGCTGATTACAATCGATTATATGATAAAATTGAAATTATCCCAGAAGTTGATGTTGTGTATATAAGTGAAGTTGATTAGAAATGATTATGATTATCATGATGAAGTGAAAATTTCGAAAGAGCTAATAAAACTGAGAAAATCGTATTAGATAAATATCGTGCGGAATTAAAACTGTAGTCGATTGTATAATGAAATAAATAGACAAAATGATATTAAGGAATAACATGATTTGAAGATAGGTAATTAAAAACAGGATAATAAATTCGAAGGGAAGAAACATGATATAATGAGAGCAAAAGGAGCTGTGACCAGTGAAGTCCAACAATTATACCCTTCATACAGTAAATGAACGGTTGCGCAAGATCATGGATAGCGGCTCAATGATCTGGAGGTTAAGAGTTCTCCTGCGAGACCGAAGGTACTGGGTTCAAGTTCACTATGCGTTGTCGTGTTTGCACACTCCTGAGGTGCGCTATACTAGGAAAAATTGTTCATTCAGTGCTTTCAGGATTTTAATGGTGGTCCAGCTCATATCGGCTCGTGAATTCAACTATATGAGGAAATCATAAGTAAATAAATAGCACAATAAAATCAACTCATTTAGTCAAGTGTGTATAAATAAATTACTGGTAAAACTGTTTACACAGCTCTAGTTATTGCACAGCATTAAATTGATTGTCACTAGACAATCAAATATTATTTTTAAATAACTTAAAATATCATTCTCATTGAAATCACTCACCGATGCATACATGATGTGATCATGTCTACCATCAAACCTTATGATAAGATTTGATAAGTCGTCTGGTTGAACGACCGATTCAGTTTCCTAAATCTACATGACAACTTAAACATGAGAAAAAAGGTATGAAATATGGAGAGAACGCTTTATTACAAGTTTTGTTTATGTACAGAAAACCTGGGGTATTTATAGCAATTTTGGTGTTTGGCTTTTGGAGAGCTCAGGAACTCTTCTGATCACAGATGTAGGACAGGTAATCATTTAATCAGAGATATGATTTGATGAGGATTGAACAATTTGTTTCCCTCTTACCAATTCATGCATGATGTGATCATTTCTGTCATCAAAATACGATAATATTTGAGTCAGTTTTATCCTCTACCTAATGTAATGAAGTCGGTCTATTTCAAGGATTCATTTATTGACACCTGGAGTGTAGTTGATTTGAGTTACAATAGCTTATGTCGAACTAGGTACAAAATGAACCTTGGTTAGAAAGCTGTCAATTTGAGCACAGAAATTATGTTCAGTGGACAAGATTTGGAAAGAATAACCTTTGTGGAGGGTTTTTAAAGAAAAATGGTTATTTTCAAAGTTCATCAGTAGATATAAGTAGACAAGTACTACGGTGGAAAAACAATCTACGCTTATATGACTTGGCTTGACTTGTGTTTGCCAATTAAAATGTACGTACCGAAGTACATACATTAGAAGAACAGAATAGTGAGTCACCGTCGGTATCTCATGTTATAATTCCACGAACTGAAACAGAGAAGCCAACATAACTTCAATTGTGAGACCGAGTGTCAATTAATTGTTGATTGAAAAAACGTTTGGATTTTAAATTACTTCAACATCAATAATTGACGAATATCTTCGAATCCAGTACGTTTAGCTGAAGATCTTGAGCAAGTCAATACTCACATTTCTTGGGATTTGTACCCATTCATCACAAAAAGCCCAATCAGATTAAAATAAAGCCCGATGAGACTAAATGGAAATCAATTCTCTTCACTTATATATAGTTGGTGCTATCTTTTCAACAACTTATCTTCATGAATTTTCAAAAGTTTGTTAGTAGAATATTCATAATAGTTAACATAAAAAAATACTCAGCCATTGTGACATCATTGGTGGTTCTTACATACTTATTGCTGTTGGATTATTTCCAATTGAAGTGAACATCTTTCACATTAATAATATAAATTCTGCACACGTTTCAGCTTTAAAATTTATTAGTGTTGAAATGGCTTTCGAGAAGCACTATAAAGCCTTCAGAGGCTATAAAGAGGCTGAAGAGTTTCCGTTCAATGAGAACTTATTAGAGTTTTCTAGAATATCACCGTGGAATGCTACGACTGGACAGCAGCATAACTTGCCTCCTTGAGGATTGGCTGAATTATAATGATGTAATAACTTACTTCAACTTAATCATTCAGGTGTCTATACATTTTTCGGATGGGAATATGCCTTTGCTTAGATGTCATCTTTATGAAACATTCTGAAAATGGAAGGTTTCAGAAATATGCAATTCCTATGTCAATCATTAAATATTACTTGGAGAACCTCTTATCATTTATGGGAAAGTCAAAATTGAGGTAAAAAAATGTTAAAGACAATCCATCTATATCTAATTGTGTCAAGTCGGAAATTTCACTCCATATACCATCAGGTAACCTAAATGAGCTCTATATTGAAGCACATTTGCATCTAGGTAGTTGCGGGAGCACCATAATATCATGCCACGCTGAAGTCATTGACACGTTAAAGAGGTATATTTTTTTTCTGAAGCATTTGTATATATCATTTATACAAGTTAAAAAGAGCAGGATACTTACAACACTACCTCACATTAAACCACTTGATGGATGAACTATTCTAGGATTTAACTATTGTCATACAAATGTGGTTCACTGTAGATGTATACTGTTCGCCAATCATTGAATGACATATATGTATTAAAATTGAGAGTTATAGATCTCAGTGTAGGAGGCATAATATTATATGTTGGAGATCACTTTCGTGTATCACCGTGCATATCAGGAGCTCATAATGATGCAACATGTGAGGTAGATTGTTGTACAATTAAATGTAGACGGACCGGTGTCTATATGCGGAATACACCGCTGTCCACGTTGTCTTGCCGGTGACTTGCCGATAGGTCGATCGGAGATGATTGGGACAAGTTTAGAGCCACATTCAAGTTCAAACAAATTATCGCTCACACCACGGTCAATACGTAGACTATCAAATTGTCCTTCATGGATCGATAACAAAATTAGAGGGCCGTTGAGGAGTAAGAAGCTCTTGTGACACTTATTCTAGCCAACGGGTCACGAATCATTTGAATGTAAATACCGAGAAATTCGGAATATATATGTTAAAGCTCATGGTTAGATTCCTTGCGATCTATAGAAGACAGTTAACATATAGTAGTCGTGCCTTCCAAAATCACATTTTCTTACATTAAACGAAGTACTAAACGTAGTGACGGTATTCTTCCATTACTGTTGCACGAAAATTCACATACAGTAGCTGAATCAGATTTGGTCATATCTGAAATGTCATTAAACTATTTCAACGAAGTATTCGCTGTGGATACTATTAACAATACTTGTCCTGACGACACCACTGAGATATCAGCCATCGGAAGTGTACATTTGACAGAGGGAGCTGTTCTTTAATTGATCATTAACCTCAGACATGTTAATATATCGGGTCCTCATGAGTTACATACACAATTACTGTCATCTCTCGCAAACACTATTTTAGAACCAATCACGATCGTGTTCAATATATCACGTTCCCACATTCCATCCCCTTGATGATTGGAGAAATTCTACAGTCAGAGAAACACGGTGTGTGACTATGGACGTGTCAGTCTAACCAACATATTATTTGAGTTAGTTGAAAAAATAACTCAAGCTTATTTACTCACTCAGTCAGTCAGTCAGTCAGTCAGTCAGTCAGTCAGTCAGTCAGTCAGTCAGTCAGTCAGTCAGTCAGTCAGTCAGTCAGTCAGTCAGTCAGTCAGTCAGTCAGTCAGTCAGTCAGTCAGTCAGTCAGTCAGTCAGTCAGTCAGTCAGTCAGTCAGTCAGTAACAATGTAGAACATCGTATGTACGTACATCAATTCGAGTTGCCATACCACATTAGCACACAGATGCAGTTGTCAATTCAAATCCTATAGTGGTAGTGGTAGTAAGAGTATAAGCAGTAATCGGAAACATGAGGGTTTGGAGATGTTATCCAAAGAGTATAATCCAGAGAAATAAATTTAGAAAGAAAATAAGCGACATGAAGAATTAAGGAGATTAGAATTCAGGAGAACACAGAGAGTGGAAGCACCTGCACCATTGCAAACGATCATGAGCCATAAAATTCAAGGTCTCTAATCATCGGTTGCTATCGTCTCACGGATCCCAACCAGATAGTCTACACTTATCAATATGGCTCAGTCCATTTGTCAGTGACTTCATAGATTTGTGCCATGTTTTGTTGTGGCCGCCCGTAGCTTTCTTCCAATCTACTCCGACACCATAAAGCATCGCACGTCGGCGCAGTCGGTCGTTGGGCATATGTAACACGAGTTCCAGCCATCTCAACTTATCAAGTTTCCCTACTTCATCAATTGATTTGGCATCCTTACCTAGTACCCATGTCCTAACAACTGCATTATTTATCCAGTGGTCCCAGGTTATGCGAGCAATACCTATGATCAAATACTAGTAACCTGAGAATATCCTCTACTCCAACCGGCCATGTTTCACTGCCTTAAAGTAGGACGAAACCCGTCCTTTGGTTGATAGACGGATATCTCACCTACGCCATAAATGACGCAATCTGGTAAAAGCTAGTCGAGCCTTCTGTATCCGTGCTGAGATTTCGTCACACACCAGACCACAAGGGATGATCAAACTTCCCAGATAAGTGAAGCGGTCTACACGATCAACTACTTCACTCCCTATCATTAGTTCGAATGTCGATGCAGCCCAATCATGAGGCAACATTTTGCATTTCGAGGGGGAGAATCGCACCCCCAACGTACCTGTATTGTTGCTTATAGTGTTCAGATGACTTATTTACTAAATTATGTGCAGTCGTACAATCCGTTAACTTCTGAGAAGCACGGATTTCGGAAAAAGCATTCATACTAACTGCGAGAGGGGATTGTACAACTGTTCAATACAACGGTCTGTGTTTTGATGTGTCATTCATATATTTAAGTAGAGCACTTGATAAGGTTTCTCACTTGAAACTTATGTAAGAGCTCTCGACATTTGAGATAACAAGTGTCATTCAATAATGGGTAAGAAACTTCCTCTGCAGCCAAAGACAGATTGTGAGTGTAAACAGGACACTGTCTGAATGGAAGACGGTCGTCAATGAATAAGCGCGACTGCCCAAGCCATTGACATTATTGTTTGAATATGATGTCATATTCCTGTGAACAAAAAGTAATGAGGCTGATCATTTTGATCTCCAGGCTGACACTGACAAATTAGTTAGATGATTTCAATGTTGAGGATTGCAATTTAATTCCAGAAGGTGTGCGAATGCACAGCATACGTGGATAAGAAACTTCCTCTGCAGACAAAGAGAGATGGTAAATGCAAACGGTAGATTGTCTGAATGGACGCCGGTCAAAAGTGGCGGAGCAAATAATACAACATATGGGCCACTAAATTGCATTCACCATGCCAATGAAAAACCGCAACAACGCAGATTGCAGTTGACGTGAAATCGGCAGAAATAAAGTGGAGCGGCAGCAATATGATAATGTCGTATAGATTCCGGTTGATGTTGACGACCTTCTCAGGCATGCCATAGGGTCGAAGATGTTTGAAAAATTTTCTATCGACACTGTCAAACTTCTTTTTGTAGTCACTGAAGTTTATGTGTGGTGACGAGTTTCAGTCAACTGACTGTTCAAAAATAATCTGTCCCAGAATTACGGCCGGTACCAAGCCCAGGCAGAGGCGGAGGTTTTGGTGTGTGATCTACAACTTTATCCTGT
The DNA here is from genome assembly GCA_944470365.2 of Schistosoma intercalatum. Classification (NCBI taxonomy): domain Eukaryota; kingdom Metazoa; phylum Platyhelminthes; class Trematoda; order Strigeidida; family Schistosomatidae; genus Schistosoma; species Schistosoma intercalatum. Next base: position 42,073,845 of record OX103726.1, read on the forward strand.
AGAAAACAGTCTTGCTAAAGAACGCCAATCATCGATAAATGATATTCGTAGATAAAGAGACGGATATGTAGGTAGCTTGATAGGCAGTAGTTAAATAGATAGGTAGGTAGTTTGAAAGGTAAATAGGCCGATTAACAAACGGGTAGAGAGATGGATAGATGGGCAGTTAGACGAACTGAGACATAGTTTATATGAATACTCGTCAATATATCATTATTATTATTATTAACGTTTGAAATTAATTGTCACATATAGTAAGACATAGTTAGAGTGATAGTGTTTTAACTGCATCGCATGATTTTATACTGGAAAGAATGAGAGATCACTGCGATCCCCACAGCGCGAAGTGAAAACAACAAGGCTGCCACAACTGAAGATTTATTAGCTACAAAACACGGCGACCCTTATCGAAAGTACACTCATAGTGTAGTGAACGAGAACAAATAGATGGGGACAACCGATTGTATTTTAACACAAAACTATGGAGTTCTACCATCAAATGTGAACATTATACGTTCACTATGTCGTTTGTAAATCATCCATCAATTCTCTCAAACTTTATTGTTCCTTCACTGCCATATTAATAACTGTTTAATCCCATTCTCTTCGATTCGTTCGCCTAATCTACTGCTGCCAGGCACTCCATTTCTGGTCTGTGTTACATATTACTTAACTCCGCCTGTAGCTCTTATAGGGTTACTGCCGGTCTCATGCCCGGGTAAAGGAGGAGGGTTGCGCATGGGGTTACCTACCCCATCCCGTAGTAAACTAACTCGCTTACAAAACGCTTACCAGAAAAAATAATTCGAAAAATTTAAACTCTGCCCTGGGAATTAGGAGGTCTTCATTTCGAAGAATTATGACGCTTCATGGTGAAAACCGAGTTCCTTCGGAAGCCACGAGACCGATGCTCTTTCTAACAACCACACCAAAAAGTTTTATCGGTACATGGAACGTTCGAACAATGTGGAAAACCGGGAAGACCAGTCAAATAGCAATGGAAATGAGGAGATACAACTTAGCAGTACTGGGAATCAGCGAAACTCACTGGACCCAAGCTGGACAGAAAAGACTAGCTACGGGAGAGATGCTGGTATACTCCGGTCACGAAGAGGACAATGATCCACACACTCAGGGAGTCGCCCTTATGCTGTCCAAAGTAGCACGATATACACTTGTAGGATGGGAATCTCACGGATCCAGAATCATCAAAGCATCATTCAAAACAAAGAGGGAGGGGATCACCATGAATATTATCCAATTTTATGCACCCACCAATGACGGCAACGACGACATTAAAAATCAATTCTACGAGCGGCTGCAGTCAATCATTGAGAAATGCCCAAGAAAGGACCTAACTATTCTGATGGGAGATCTAAATGCCAAAGTCGGAATAGACAACACTGGATATGAAGATATCATGGGAAGACATGGACTGGGAGAAAGAAACGAAAATGGAGAAAGATTTGCAAATCTATGTGCATTCAACAAATTGGTCATAGGAGGCACAATATTTCCACACAAGCGTATACACACGGCTGCATGGATCTCACCGGACCACAGTACAGAGAACCAAATAGATCGTATTTGCATCAACAAAACGTTCAGGAGGACTATACAGGACGTGAGAACCAAGAGAGGAGCTGATATAGCATCAGATCATCACTTGCTGGTCGCCAAGATGAAAATGAAACTGAAGAAACACAGGACAATGGGGCAGACAATATCACAAAAGTTCAATACGGCCTTTCTTCAGGTAACTGACAAACTCAACAAATTTAAGATAGTCCTCAGCAATAAGTTCCAGGCCTTTCATGATCTACTCAATGGAGAAGGAACTACTATGGAGAGCAACTGGAAGGGGATCAAAGAGGCAATCACTTCAACATGTCATGAGGTCCTGGGTCACAAGAAGCACCATCACAAGGAATGTATCACTGTTGATACACTGGATAAGATTCAAGAAAGGAGGAACATAAAGGCAGCAATCAATAACAGTCGAATAAGAGCAGAGGAAGCCAAGGCACAAGCTGAATACACATAAGTAAACAAACAAGTGAAGAGGAGCATCAGAACCGACAAACGCAAATATGTGGAAGATTTAGCAGCGACAGCGGAAATAGCTGCAAGAGAAGGAAACATGAGACAACTGTATGACACGACAAATAAACTCTCTGGAAATCTCCGCAAACCAGGACGACCAGTGAAAAGCAAGGAAGGCGAGGTAATCACCAACATTGAAGAACAACGAAACAGGTGGGTAGAACACTTCAAAGAACTCTTGAATCGACCAGCTTCACTGAAACCACCCAACATCGAAGCAGCACCGACGGACCTCCCAATCGATGTTGGCCCATCAACATTTGAAGAAATCGACATGGCCATCAGACAAATCAAGAGTGGCAAAGCAGCAGAACTAGACAACATTCCAGCAGGGGCACTGAAAGCAGACGTAGCGTCAACTGCAAGGATACTTCACATTTTCTTCAATAGGATCTGGAATGAATAACAAGTACCATGAGACTGGAAAGAAGGACTTCTGATCAAAATATCGAAGAAAGGTGATCCCAGCAACTGTGATAACTACAGGGACATCGCTCTTCTCTCAATACCGGGAAAAGTCTTCAACAGGGTATTGTTAAATTGAATGAAGGGCTCTGTAGATGCCCAACTTCGAGACCATAGGTCCATAGAACCATAGGACACTGACTGATTTTGGTGAAGACATTGTAATTGAGACTATTTAATCTTCAACGTGGATTACTTCTATTGTTTATAGGTGACCACTGAAATCTCTTCCATCGGAATCAAACATGAATCACACGTGAAGCTGGTGGTATTCTCAATCGACTTCATGGTTCTAATGTGAATTCTAAAATAGGGTTTTAAGGTGGTTATATCTAGATTCTATTATATCGATCTCCATCGATCTTTTCAACGATTACCACTACTTTTGGTCTGCTTAAATACAGTTGTCTTCCATTCAGTCTAAGTCCTTCTCCAACAATATTCCGACATGTTATGAATAACGTAGTTGTTCATTTTAGCGGTGTTAAAAATTGTCATGATGACACTTTGGTTCATGGCCCTGGTGAAGCAGAACATAATTTATTTATCGCATAAAACTTGAAAGCATTCTGCTCTAGAGCTGCAACTTTATTCAATGGAGATGCATCTGTGATATTGATAGACATTTTAGTAGACGGGAGTGGGTTGATTTTAAGGAACCATTACTAGTTGCACTTGCAATTTAAATATCAATTTCAAAGACGTAATTAATAGACAGAAGGATGGTAAGGCAATGGGATACACACTTGGTCTATTACTGGCAGATTGCTTCATGGAAAACAACCAACTCACAAAAATTACAGAAAAACTCCACTTGTGTAAAAGGCACGTGGATGATATCAATATCATTTTTGACAACAAATTTGTCTAAATCATCTTAAGATATTTAATGATTGTCACTCATCAATAAAACTCACACTTGAAGTTGTTAACAAACAAAATATTCACTCTCTTGATGTGGAAATGACAAGCAAGCGAGACGGTACTTTAAAAAGATCTAACTACAAGAAACCCATGTGGAATGGCCAACTATCAGATTTCCACAGCTGGGTTAATATTAGCAGTCGATATGCACTGAATGACTTCATTTCACTTTGAGTGAACTGAGGATAAAAACATCAAATTAAATGAAAAGGTTTACACAGTTTATGAATGCATAAGTAACATCAGTAGGGTTTGACTTGATAATTTCAAATGGATTGAAAATTGGTTTACTTAATAACTCGCTCATGTTGCCCCTTGTGGAGGACCACAGACCGCTCATCAGCTTCGCCATCTTAATCTATTGAGCATTGAATGGATTGTTATGAATAAAAATAAGATATTCGTAGATATCGAAAAGAGTAAAAAGGTTAAATGCCTAAATTTTCTGACGTTTCATGACTCAATGGAAGCCAATTCATCAGAGAATAAGTAAATAAATGGTACCTGATAATACCCATTTTAACTAGAGTTAGCTAATTTTTTTGTTTATTCTCTGAAGAATTGGATTACAATGATTCACCAAACGTCGGAAAATTTAAACACTTAATCGTTTCACTAATTGGGATACCCACAAGTATATCATTTTCTATTATAGTTTATGATTATGTTATGGATGCACTACACAGAACAAAACCTTCATCATTGTAATGGGACTGCCACGATATATGTATCTTGATTATATTGCTTGATAAATAAAATGTTGATATTATATGATGCATGTGATTATTAGATCATTACCATAAGCAAGATTTATACCAATTTAATTCCAATAATTAGGGCTTCAACATAACTCCATCGGATTCTCTGTGTTCATCGATTGACAGTGCATTTCATAGTGTAGTCAATACGTGTAAATGAGAAGTCTCAGTAACTAGGTCATCCAACTGTTATTGTTAAAAATTCGAAACGAAAATGTAGACCACCATGTTGGTTTAAATCATCTTTATTATTTGTATTAGCTAAACGGAGATATCAGATATATTGACGCAAGCACTACTTATTATAAATTTAAACGCTCTTTGTGCATTCAGAAACAGTTTGTTCTCACCTTAAGCCTACCCTGGTAATGTTAGCCTGTTTTCCAGAGTGATGAAGTTTCAATTTGTTTTCACATTACTATTTTCTTTATTATCCCTGTCTCTTCTTACCCTCCATTTCTAGTCTAGTTGACCTCTCAATTTTATACACAGACGTTCTTAACAAGTGTATGCGTGACCAGATTGCTCAAAGTGTATTGCTCTTGTATATCATCACATAGCTCTGAAAATATTTCTCTTCTCATCACATTATCGAAATCTATCAAAGGTGCTGATTACATGAAATTATCGGTTTTAAAATGGTAATTATTGATTAGTGATTTGTGAAAGGTGATATAAAGTGTAAATATTTTTCGGCTGATCCCCTTTTCCCAAAACATGAAACGCAAATAAATTACAAAGTAATGTGTGCTTTGTTCTGAACACTATCAAGGACGTAGCATGCTCATATAAGCAAGCAAGACTTCTGCCGATAGTAAGTAATACAGTATGAACCAAAAACACTACTAAAAAACCACTCATTAGGATAATTTGGTGGACCGATTCGAGAATCTCCAAACCTACACTATATTGTCCAGCCACTTGGAAAATAATCTGAACACATATATTGAAGTGCCACACGAACGTTTTTTATTTTACTTTGTGTGTCATTGGCATATGTTTAAACTAAGTCCGCCTACTTTTATTCGTATTGTATTCGAACTGCGACATTAATTAACAAGTTGCTATTGTGTATATGATGATTTTTCCATTTAGGAAATATGTACGTTGAGTTGGATAAGGTGAATATTTCGTTAAGCTCCAATTATAGTTTAACAATATCTGATGGAGGCTGTACAAAAACGATATCTCTGAGACCACCAACCGAAGAAGAGAAAGATTCTAAACGTGGACGCCGTTCAGGAACTTCGTAAGTTTCAAACACGATACAAATTGAGTTGATAATTCAGCTGTTACTTGATTACGACAGCATCATTGTCTTGATCAACAGATAAAATGACCATGAGGTAGATCGTCCATAGTGTCACAATTTCGTTTATGCAAAACCGACCCTACGGAATCCCGTCTCTTAACCTCAAAGTTGGGTGACTATTGAGTCTTTCCTCTGATTCAACGATACTTTGTCTGAAAGCGTTACTGGTTTTGACAGTAGTGTGATGCCTCTGTAGTTCTCACATTTGCTCAGATCTCCCATCTTTGGTATCTTCATCAGGTCTCTTTCATTCCAATCTGTCGGTGGCAGTTATTCTTCTTCCCAAACCTTCCTGTATAGGACGTGGAGCATGTTTGCAGTTATTTCCATGTTTGACTTGAGTGCTTCAGCTGGTATGTTGTCACTGCTATGCCATTGTAGATTTGTCTGGTAATCGTCCTTATATCTTCGATCGTTAGTGAGGTGACATCCATAAAAAAGTCTGTGTGTGCTGCTCTGATGGAGCTGGCCCATTCAACAGTTCTTTAGTGTTCTACCCATCTGTTGCTCTGTTCTCCAATCTTATTGATTGACTTGCGTTCTTTGTCTTCGATTGGTTTCTCGGGCTCATTATACGTCGCTGTTTATTTTTCGCCGTATCACAGGTTGTTTCATGTTTTCTCCGCCTCAAGCTTTCTCTGCTATTGTGTTTATTTTTGTCGGTTGTAATGCTCCTCTTCACTTGTTTTTTCACTCCTACTTATACATCTTGTGCGTTGACTTTCTTTGCTCTTGTTCGGCTGCTGTTAATTGTTTTCTTCCTTTTCATCCTGTTTTGAACCCTGTTAACGTTTACATAGAGGTCCATTCCATTTGGTGATGCTTCCTGAGGCCCAAAATCTCCCGACACGTTGACGTTATTACTCCTTTGTTAGTTTCTTCTTAATCGTGTTAATCTTGTCACACTGTAAATGAAATCGGTAGCCAGTTTATATGATATAACAATCTTGTAAGTGTTCACTTTCTATTGAACCTGAGTTACGACATATGTTTACAGTGTTAGAATGAGCTAAAGTGCATTTAGCAACTAGTACGCTCCAACTTCAAAATTTTAAGCCTGTCTCAAGTTTCACAATTCGCTGTTATGGCATGCGGCGTTCGAAATCTAATAGTGATACACGATATGCTACACGCTAACCAGCACACACTCACTTCCCAACTGACTACTTCTGGTTGTCGTCCATCAATCATCCTATACGTCTACGTCTGGTCATTACTCAATTTCTTAGCCAAGCAAATGCATTTGTGCTTCAGGTCACTTTGAATTCTTTCTCCATATCACCTAAATGCTATGCTTTTCGTCCCCTCAATTTTCTAAATACCCAGACACATCCCAACTGACTACTTGAGTGAGAACAAAAGAGTAAGCGAGAAAGTATACTGGACTGCAGAATGAAATGCGCGAATGCGCAATTCTATACAAACCCCTCTATGATTAGAAAATTGACTCCAATGAAATTCACTCGTCCTTCGTGTCTCTTCTGGTTGTCATCGATCGACCACTTCATACGGCTACTTCTGATCGACTTTTCACATCATCTTTCCCTCCTGAAAAGTAAGTCTTGCTTCTTCAATGTAACTGAAGGCTTTGATGCAAATATCGTCTTCTTGATGACATTCTTAGTGTCTGACCATCACTTTTTTCACACTGATACTGGTGCTCCAAACTGACTGTATCAATCAAAATCTCTCCTTACGGCGCATTACTCCACACTTTGAAAATTTATGTTCATTGCACAGGAGGAATTAGGAGAAATTCTATACTTTTCCTCCTCTCGTTTTTTTAAATAACGCTGTCTCGAGAAGGTTGCTAGTAGTACATTTCTGACAGTAGCTACGTACGCGTGGCCATGTGAGAGCATTTCGGGATGGAAAGCTGACTCTCCACACCATCGATCGTACCAGAGAGTTTGACAACTAGAGCACAATATTATGTATACTATGTATATCAGCACACGAAGAATATCCGACTAATCAGTGACTGGAAAATAATGAAAGCTTGTCAGCAGCACACGACTTGTCTCAGGCTAGCTTATAATATATAAGACATTTCCAGCTTTATATGCGTCGGGTGTCGGCGTACCATAGAAAACAAAAGCAAATAAATCCCATCACTTTCAATATTACAGTATTATTACTGTTTTATTCTTTTCAGTTTGTGTTCAAGATGTCAATGGAAATAAGACAAATGTAACGGACAGAGGAAAGCAAAGAGAATTTATTTCTGACTCACTGAACTCAATAAGTATTGGTATTAGTCTTTGCACGTTTGAAAGTAGTTGTAGTCATAGTGTCATTAACAGATATTTTTGAATGAATTTAAATTTTGAACAACCAGTTTTCTCTTTTGATTTATAAGTCTCCAGGCAACACGGCAGAGAAATTTAACACAAATAGTCAAGCGCTCATCGTCCATAGAAAGAAAACGTTCCTAGCTAAATTTCAAATAGATTGGAAATCAATATAGACTTTGTCAATTAGTGTGTGATTAGAACAGTTCATGTGGACACCAGTGTACTCGTTACCTGTAATACATATGTACTGCAGATTTTGTCACATTTGAACGAGCATATCGAACAGTTAGAACTGGTAGACAGTTGGTGGAGCACTAAACAGGATTGCCTGGTAGCTTTGGATGGGGCATGAATTTCCAAACATAATGAGATAGCACTAAACAACTGTGTGAGTTGAAAGTTACGGAATCTAATAATTTTGAGGCAATGATTAGGGATCTGAAGATAAATAGTCGAACAGTAAGATATGTGGTAAACGCTGGAAACTGACGGGGTATATATACGAAAGAATTCAATTTGTTATTATTGATAGTGGTTCTCATGGATAGTGTTTTGATGATTTCTGATTCTCCACTCGATTAATCTCTAGATGCATTGAGTTTTGTTATTTCGTGGGTCAGATTTCTCCAAAGTCAAACGCTTGCAACATCATCAATAGTTGTTGTTATGACCTTGGATGGCTTTTACCCCGTGATACTTGTTATGACTTGATCTTGACGCGCTAGGCTGAGTGGCTCAACCTTGAATTTAATACGCGTGAGTTCGATTGGGGTAGAGAGAACTATTCTAAACCCTGATTGGTTGGCAAGCACGCGAGTGAAAGAAGACAAGACAGTTGGAACACTAAACTCTGGATTCTCTGAATTCGGATTACTACAAAAATGTACATGAATAAATAAGTGCATATCTTGACCACGACGTACGATAATTTGGAAAAATACAGTTATGCCCGAAACAGGGAATTAGGGTAGAAAATATAGTGCAAAATATAATGTTTAAATTACAATATTTTTGGAACAAAAACGGGTATGCTAGTGGATGATACCTAGAACGAAAGCTCGTGTTATGTAGAATAAGATAGGGACAAAAATAAATATAAGTGTTTTACAGGTTTTGAATGAAATGCAATAACGTCCCAAGAAAATAGCTTTCGTAATTGTCTGGGCTTCTTAATTCCCCGTTCATAACACCTTCCCACTTTAAAAAAAAAGAAAAAGAAATGGTTAGTTACTATACACAGGTAAGTGCTGAGATATCATTGATATCTTCCTTCGGAAACGTATGTTCTCCTCTTTGGGTCTACCTGTAGAATATCTGGTCTTCTGCGTTTCCGTGATGCTTTCCTAATAGGACCTTGTTTAGGTTGCGTGGTCTTCTGAGTCGCTGAGCATTTTATGTCAAAACTGTCCAGAATGATTCTCCACATTGAGTCTAATTCCTCGGTTTTCTGTGAACTGCCAGCATTTTCCAGTATGTGGTTGACATGGCGTGTCCACTTCTGTCCTTCAACTTCCACCACATACATTACGTTCCCTTGTCTCTTAAGTATGCGTCCACTGGTCCATTGTGGAGGTGAATATCGGAAATCGCGGACGTATACTTTTTGATTGTTTTGGAAAATTCTGCGCTTCGCCCCATGATGGCGATCAAATAGGTTTTCCATCTTTCTGTTTCTTTTTCTGATGTCTATTTGCTGTGGTTTCATGGCATCGAGGGCAGTTTTTACTTTTCTACCAAACATAATTTCTGCTGGAGACATTTGATTTGGTGTTGATGGGTTTGGAGTTGTTCTATAGACCAAGAGAAAATCATCAAGAATCTCCTCTATCTTTCTCTCCCCTTTTGCCTTCAGTAGCGCTCTTTTGAAGGTATCTACAAACCTTTCGGCCTGACCATTCGATTGTGGATAGTACGGAGGTGAACGGACATGTTTGACTCCAAACCTCTTGCAGAAATTTGAGAAGATGGAAGAAATAAACTGAGTGCCGTTATCTGTCACGAGAACATCTGGGACTCCAAAACGGGAGAATAACTGCCGTAGCTTCATGATAGTCTGTTGCGAAGTAACTTGATTTATAGGAAAAATCTCCGGCCATTTTGAATAAGCATCAACACAAACGAGGAAGTACGTACCGTGGAATGGGCCAGCAAAATCAACATGTATACGCGACCAAGGTTCTTCTGGAGATGGCCAGGAATGTAGTTCAGCTTTTCGTGGACACTTAGAAACCTTAGCACATTTTCTGCACGCACGCACGAAATCTTCGATGTGTTCATCGATATTAGGCCAATATACATAACTCCGCGCAATAGCTTTCATTCTTCCAGTACCTGGATGGGCTGTGTGCAGTTGTTTCAGGACGAGTGAGCGTAAGTTATACGGAACCACTACGCGATCAGCAACCATAATACAGTCATTTACGATGGATAAAGATTGGCGTCGTTGATAATACTGTTTTAGTTCATGAGATGTTATACGTGGGGGCCAACCACGCTGGATAAATGTAGATAATCGTCTTAAGATAGGATCGCGGCGAGTGTGTTCAGCGATTCGAGCAGCTGTCACTGGAAGAATTTGTGTTGAATTAAACAACATTCTGCTTACATCTTCTTCCACTGATATAGAAGCGATAACAGTATCTTCGTTTTCAAGCTTATGATTGCTTATTAAGCGCGATAATGCATCAGCATGGCCAAAATCAGAGGTAGATTTGTATTTAATAACGAAATCATAACCCAATAGCATTGTAGCCCATCGTTGGAGGCGGTTTGCGGTATAAACTGGTATACCTTTCTTCGATCCGAAAATTGATAATAAGGGTTTATGATCAGTGATTAAGGTAAATTTTCTGCCATGCAGCATCTTGTGAGACTTTTTTACTGCGAAAATTAATGCCAATCCTTCTTTCTCAATTCGGCTGTACTTGCGTTCTGCTGAAGTCAATGTTCTGGAAGCATGTGCGATAGCCTTTTCTTTCCCATCTGGAAACTTATGGGATATGACGGCACCGATACCATAGTCAGAAGCATCTGCAGCAACAACGATTTCCAGCGAGGGATCAAAATATGTAAGAAGTAAATCCGACGTTAATAATGACTTTACTTCGTCAAAACATTTTTGACACTTAGTGGACCAATTCCATTTTACATTACTGGATAATAATTGGTTCATGGGTGCCCGGAGGCGATGCAATTGTGGCAAGAAATTACTGTAATAACTGATAAGACCAAGGAAGGAACGCAGAGTTGCTACATTAGATGGGGGAGGCATATTTTGGATAGCTCGTACATTTTCCGGATCCGGGCGTCGTCCATTTTTGTCGAAAACAAAACCAAGATATTTCACCGAGTTCATGACGAATGTACACTTCTCTTCTTTTAGATAGAATCCATACTCAGATATTTTGGTTAAAAAAGTATCGAGTCGATTGAATCAATCGGACTTACTGGAACAAGTAACGACTACATAATCGAAGTAGACAGCGACTCCTGGCAAATTAGCCAACATAGTGTCCATTATTTGTTGAAAGATAGCTGGTGCTGGTTTCACACCAAAAGGTAAACGCTTATATTGGTAAAGACCTCTGTGAGTGTTAATCGTCAGTAATGGTTGGGAGGCTGGATCGACTTCTATCTGAAGATATGCGTCAGCAAGATCAATTTTAGCAAAATACTTTCCTCCATTTAGTTTGATGAATAAATCTTCCTGTATGGGAAGTGGATACGTGTGATCTTCTAGAGCATTATTTAGACCAGTGGAAAAATCAGCACATATGCGAACAGTTCCATTTGCTTTTCTCACGACCACTATGGGTGCAGCCCACGATGAATAATTTACTGGCTCAATAACACCTAGTGCTCCTAACCTGTCCAATTCTTGGTCAACGACTGACAGAGCAGCATAAGGCACTGGTCGTTTCGGTCTGAAAATGGGCTTTGCATTTTCCTTTAGTGATAAGGATACTTTGGTGAATTTACAACAGCCCAGTTTGTTTTGAAATACACATGCATGTTTTTGTCGAAGATGATTTATGTAAGATACGGACGACAATTGAGAGGAAGCAGAAGACTTTGATGTAGACATAACATTAGAAAGAAGTACATGAGATTCCGAAGTTTCATTAGCGCATACTTTGTCTGAAGTATTCGATTTGGAAATTTTATGAGAAGGCAATGAATCGGCGGTATTAGATTTGACATGGTGAGAACACATAACATTTGAATTGTTTGATTCAGAAAGATCATAAGAACATGTTTCATCAGAAGCATTTAATTCGTTAATATCCAGAGAGGATGATTCGTCGGAGGCATTTGATTTAGAAATATCATTAGGGATTTGGATAAACTCATAGGAAACATGTTGAGAACATACCTCATCTAATAATTTATTCAAAGTATCAACATGTGCAATCCAATCTAATCCCAATAGATCTAAATCGTGTCGATTTGTTAGATAACAAACATCTGTAAATTTACTTCCCATAAGTTGAACATTGCATAGAACCTCTCCTGTCAACTTTACTATGTCTCCTGACGCATTTCGGGCGACATGTTCCGTCGGTCGGATGGATGGGCATCCTAACTTGTGCCATGTGTTCTTTGAAATCAACGTGACATCAGAAGCAGTGTCAAACTGAAGTCGTATAAGTTTTTCATTTACTAATAAATTTACAAATTTCCGCCTATTTTTAAATCCAACTTTAAAGGTTGCAAACGTGGTTTTAATCTGACTGTTTGATCGTTGCTTTGAATTTTCACTACGATGTTTAGTCTTGCGTTTATTTAACGAACAATGACCTTCTTTGTGCCCAATGCGATGACATTTGTGGCATTTATGATTCTTAAACGGACAGAATTTTGCAAAATGCCATGCTCCGCAGAACCAGCATGATGATGGGGGGTTGGCAGGTTGTTTCCTGCTTGTACAGTTTTGTTTCGATGATTTTATGGATCGGAGCGCATTGATTGAATCAGAACCGGAAGGTTTAACCTTCTGCTGCACCATCGCAGTGTTATGCTTGAGATTAAGTAACCGCTGGCATTCGGTTGTGACCATTTGTAACGTCATATTTGGTTCTTGTTCAATGCGTGCCAACATTCTGGTACGGACATCTGCATCTTCTTCACTCTTTAGACCGCATATGAAAATCAAGCATTTAAATTGGTCCGCTGTGATTTCGTTTATTTTGAAGCGTTCACACTGTCGATTTACCTTCCCGTCATACGTGAGATAATCGTCCTCTGGAGATTTTGTTATTTGGAAACATTTATAGCGAGTATTAAATAATGAGGACTGTTCATCAAAAATATCAGATAAAATCTGGACTGTATCTTTGAATGATACATCACGTGGATTTTGCGGCAAGATAAAATTCACATATTTATTATATTCCTGTGTTCCCAGTCTTCTTAAGAGTGAGCGGACTTTTGCTGCGTCATCAAGATGCGAGCATTCAATACGGAAAATATCTTCACAACGGTGAAACCACGAACTAAAAATGACATTAGCTTCAGGATCACACTGGAATTAAGAAATAGAATTTATGATGCTTTCATGCTTATCTGATTGACAAGCTGAGGACGACTGTAATGAGAACATTCATGCGAATGCATCCAAAAGCTTCGTCTGATTTGCCTCATTTTGTGCTTGCTGCATTTGAAGAATAGTTTTAAGGTCATCCAATGAAACAGGCATTTTGTACTGGATCAATCAATAGGAAAGAAAAAAAATTCTCCGTCGCCAGTTGTTATGACCTTGGATGGCTTTTACCCCGTGATACTTGTTATGACTTGATCTTGACGCGCTAGGCTGAGTGGCTCAACCTTGAATTTAATACGCGTGAGTTCGATTGGGGTAGAGAGAACTATTCTAAAACCTGATTGGTTGGCAAGCACGCGAGTGAAAGAAGACAAGACAGTTGGAACACTGAACTGTGGATTCTCTGAATTCGGATTACTACAAAAATGTACATGAATAAATAAGTGCATATCTTGACCACGATGTACGATAATTTGGAAAAATACAGTTATGCCCGAAACAGGGAATTAGGGTAGAAAATACAGTGCAAAATATAATGTTTAAATTACAATATTTTTGGGACAAAAAAGGGTATGCTAGTGAATGATACATAGAACGAAAGCTCGTGTTATGTAGAATAAGATAGGGACAAAAATAAATATAAGTGTT